>VNJU01006986.1:0-16484 GCA_008042675.1 Drosophila seguyi | reverse complement strand
ATGTTATATGTTATATGTTATATGTTATATGTTATATGTTATATGTTATATGTTATATGTTATATGTTATATGTTATATGTTATATGTTATATGTTATATGTTATATGTTATATGTTATATGTTATATGTTATATGTTGATGATTTGTCGCAATTTTTCCTGAGGCAAGTTATCGAAAAGAAGTTGTGTGTGACAGGTCGGCGACAAGTCAGTGTCGCAAACAAAAGTAGAAAAATAATTTTTTTATCTTACTGGACTATAGTGAATGTAAAAATAACATTGATTTTTAAATTTCGAAACAAAACAAAAAAAATGCAAAAATAAACAGTGTGCAGTGCCCTGTGTGGTAGTTCTTCCAGCTCTTGGACTGCTGTGTTTCTGATAAAATGTTCTATCGGTAATATGGAATTCAGAGCTGCCGCGGGGCACGATCTTAGTGCTCCCGTGGCACCTGCACTTGCCGATCTCTCTATCCTAGTGAGTTTCTGGCTTTTGTATGCGCTAGTTAGTGCTGGCCACCATACTAGTGCTCCGTATGTGAGTATAGGTCTTACAACCGCTGTATAGATGCATATTATTGTCTTGGGGTTGATGCCCCAGCTTTTCCCGAACATCTTCCTACAGGAGTAGAATGCAATGCTTGCCTTCTTCACTCTTTCGTTGATGTTTTGTTTCCTTGATAGCTTTGTATCTAGTATCACTCCCAGATACTTTGTTTGTTGTGAAAGCTCTAGCTCTATACCATCTACATTTGGTTTAATGAATCTGGTATCTTAGTGGTTTTTGTGAAGAGCATAAGTTCCGTTTTGCTATCACAATATATGTAATATGGAATTCAGAGCTGCCGCGGGGCACGATCTTAGTGCTCCCGTGGCACCTGCACTTGCCGATCTCTCTATCCTAGTGAGTTTCTGGCTTTTGTATGCGCTAGTTAGTGCTGGCCACCATACTAGTGCTCCGTATGTGAGTATAGGTCTTACAACCGCTGTATAGATGCATATTATTGTCTTGGGGTTGATGCCCCAGCTTTTCCCGAACATCTTCCTACAGGAGTAGAATGCAATGCTTGCCTTCTTCACTCTTTCGTTGATGTTTTGTTTCCTTGATAGCTTTGTATCTAGTATCACTCCCAGATACTTTGTTTGTTGTGAAAGCTCTAGCTCTATACCATCTACATTTGGTTTAATGAATCTGGTATCTTAGTGGTTTTTGTGAAGAGCATAAGTTCCGTTTTGCTATCACAGCCTTTTGCCCATTGGTTGGAAATAGTCCTCAAGTGAGTAGAACTACGTCGTCTGTTATTGGGTTCTCACAATATGTCGTCCATGTTAATCAACTACAGCAGCGGAGACAGAACTCCTCCTTGAGGTGTGTTCCTCTTCACATACCTCTTGTTAGTCCACTTAGTTCGCCTGTTGTCCTCCTGCTCTTAACATTGCGTCGATCCATTTTTTGATGCTTTCTTCAACTCCAAACTTGTTAAGGGAGCTCAGGTTGGAATCTGCGTTTATGTTATTAAAGGCGCCTTTTATGTCTAAGAAGGTGGCCAACGGCAGTTTTTATAGACCGTCCCTTTTCTATGTATCCCACAACATCGTGTTGTGCTGTCTCTGTGGTAGGTAGATAACCTTTCATGTGTGCATGCTGTGCTTCGGCAAGTTTTTCTCCTTTCTTCCTTTGATATGGATACCAAGTATCCGCTTCATCGTTTTTATGAGGAATTAGGTCAGGCTGACCGGCCTGTAATCCTTGGCTTGTGCGTTTCCTTCTTCCTGGTTTTGGTATAAACACTACTGTTGCTTCCTTCTACGGAAGTGGTATGTGTGATGTTTTAATGCATTCATGGAAAATTGATTGCAACCATTTGCCAGTGCATGCTTTTGTTGTCTGCAGCATTGCTGATTCCGTCCGGTTCCGGACTTTTGTACTTGTCGAAAGAGTCTATCTCCCATTGGATTCTTTCCATGGTGACGCTCTCTATGACTCTTAGTTGGTGTTCCGCCATTGTCTTTCCACTGTTCTCGTTTCTTTCTTCTGGTTACCTGGAAGTGTGTGTCCAGCAGGATCTCCAATGCCTCTTCTGTTGACGAACTTCCTGTGCCGTCAGACCTGTTTCCCTTGGCTGGTATTTTGCTCAACCTAGCCGTATCTTTGATTCCTTCCAGCCATTCACAGTACCTGCTTCAAGAGTCTTTCTTGTCTGCGTATATCGCTTTTTTGCATTCCTTGTGTATTTCCTTATACAACTGCCAGGTTTTGGTTTCGTAACTTGTATTAAAGGCCTTCCTAGCCTTTACCCTGAGCTCGCTTAGCTTTTTTGTAGTATGTTCACATAGCGAATGAACACTGTACTCAGTGTTATGCATAAATACAAATAAATCAATGCATTTATTTGAAATATCCAAAGACCCTAGCAATGGGCCTGCTAAGTGCCGAGTCTGCATGTCTTACATGCGCGACCACATTGTCACTACGTGAACATAATACCTCCTCCCTACCTCTGCGACTCTTTGCCATCGCTTACTTATGTACATACATAGATACATAAGTACTGACCATTCTGCGCTCTGCTGCTTATTTGGTAAGATTTAAATATTTAAAAAAATATGGAATTAATCATTAAAGAACGTTCGGAGCTACTTGTGTTGCTCCGACCAATAAAATCAAAAATCCTTCGGTATTATTATTATTTAAATACATGGAGATATGATCATCTTCCATGGCGACCGTGACACATTACCAAGGACTATCTGGAGACCGCGACTTCGTACGTCTGCAGCACAAGCGAACACTTGAGGCACGAGTGCGACAAGAATTGCGGAACTAGGACACTACGACTAGGACCAAAAATGCTAAATCATCGAAGGAGAAAGGCGACAATTTTAACAGACGAACACGTTAACAAGTATTGTGATAATGAAAAGCGAAAAACTAATTTACTACAACAATTATAAAATCCAGCGCAATCAAATCAAATTAGAGTTTGAAGATTTGTAAACGAAAAATTAATCTGCTAGAACATTTACAAACGATTTGCGAGCAGTCAACAGCCTTTGTTCGCCACTTCAGCCGCAATTTCCACCGAGACCATCCAGCTCTAATCCACTCAGGGTATCACTGGCCGATAACATCCGTATATGCAGCGGAAGATAAATTTTCTGTGCGAGGACCAGGACCGGCGCCGCCTGAACCCGTAGGCCCAGGACAGCAGCAGAAGATAGCGAGTGCGCAAGGCAGTCCGCCACCTGCGCCTTCGAGCAAGTGTGTCAGCGACATCCACCTGACACAGGAGGATCATCAGAAGAGGTCAGCCTGTGCAGCCAGCACCGGTACCGCCCGGCGCGTCAAGCCGGTCTAAGGAGAGTGATCCGACAGCGCTTCCAAGAGCGCACAGCCAGTTAACATTTTTTTGTTTGCCCTGCGTGGTACACCAACATCGATGCACTGTGCTACATTTTATTTTTAAACGAAACTTTGTAACATTGAGCGGAACTTTTTCTGCCCGATGAGGTAGTATGGCCCGTAATAAATAATAGGCAGTTTTTTTTTTTGTAAAAACAATTTTGTTTTTAATTAAATGAAATAAAAATGAAATGAAGTGACATTTTTTTTAAATTAAATATTTATGAGTATATAAGTATACTTACTTTTTGAAATTGATAATATAAATGATATCAAGGTCAATTGGTAATAAAAACAGTAAAAAGCCATTCAATAATGGCATAATAATTAATTATAAAACGAAAAACCAACAAAAAAATATGGTTTTAGACGTTAAAGCAGTGGACTCCACTGCCAATATCGAGAATAAGATCGAATTAAAAAATATGGATTCGAGTCTTACGAACATTTTATTAACAATCGTTGCCATTATGTGTGCATACATTACACAGTGTAACAGTGATTTTGAATTTTAAAGTGACCTAGTAGAGATTGTTTATCTGGTCGAATATATCAGAAAACCATGTTTACAATTTTTCTAACACCCTCAAAATCTGAAGTTATTGTCAAAAAAGCGTTTTTCGGCGCATTTTCGCTTTGAAAAATTCCTATCAAATCACCACTTTTTCTCAATGATGCAAAAATAGATTTTGTTGTCTAGTCAATTTCGAATAAAACAAGACAACTTTCATGAAATAATAACGAAAACTGATGAAGTTATGACGATTTTCAAAGTCAAAGAACACGAAAAAAAAGTGTAAATTTCATATTTCCAAGCAAAAATTTTGCATTTCTCATTCGAAAAAAACAATTAGTTATTTAAGTAAGTAAGTTACTCCATAAAGCTATAAAAAGCGCCAAGAGTTTTTCAAATTTTTCGAGTTGGAATTTTTTAAAGCGAAAATGTACCTAAAAAACGTTTTTTTTTTAAGAATAACTTAAGATTTTGAGGGTGTTAAAAAATGTCAATTATGGTTTTGTGTTATTTTCAACCAGATAAACAATCTCTACTAGGTCACTTTAAAAGTTCATTCCCTTTTGTAAATTTTGTACCACGGTTTAATGGTTTTTTAGGGGGAAAAATCGTCATAACATCTTCAATTTTCGTTCTTTTTTATGAAATTTGTCTTCTTTTAATTGACTAGACAACAAAAAAAAGGTGTTCATCGTTGAGAAATATTTGTGGTTTGTCTTAAAAAAATGGCGTCAAAGTCGAAAAAAACGGGAAAAAAAAAGTTAAAACTTCAAATTTCCAAGCAAATATTTTGTATTTGTCATTCGCAACAAACAATAAGTTACTTTTTTCCTGTAAGCTACATTTTTAAGCTATAAAAAGAACCAATACTTATTCAAATTGGTCAAAACATTTTCGAGTAGGAATTTTTCAAAGCGAAAATGCGCCTAAAAACGGTTTTTTGAAAATAACTTCAGATTTTGAGGGTGTTAGAAAAATTTTAAACATGGTTTTGTGATATATTCGACCAGATAAACAATCTCTACTAAGTGACTTCAAGAGTTCAAAATCACTGTTACACTGGGTTATTATAACCAAAATAATGCTAAGAATTATAGAGGTCGTGGCAACTCGAATAGAGGTAGCCGAAACAATCAGAATAGACACAACTATGGAAATGTGAGAGTAGCCCAAAATAATTTGAGAAACTCCCATCAGCCCTCAGATACATAAGAAGAGACAAAGCCAAAGTTTTTTCAATTAATCCCAGTTTAAAAATATTCATTTCATTTAATCACGTGGCAACAGAAAAAAAATGCATTTTCTTAGTTGACACGGGAGCAGATATTTTAATTCTAAAAGAAAAAACTGATTATTTAAATAGTATACAAGGTAAAAATAAAATTAACATCCAAGGCTTTAGCCAAGAAATTATTGAATCTAAAGGTTCGACATCAATTGAGATACAGACAGAAAAATATATAATTCCACACAATTTTCATATAGTAGATCAGCAATTCCCAATACCGTGTGATGGAATAAAAGACCTTGATTTCATAAAGAAATTTAATTGTCAACTAGACTTCAAGCCCACTGAAGATTGGCTTATAATGAGACCAACAAATTTGAATTTCCCAATGTATTTACATATAGTACTGGTAATAATTCCATGATTCTACCAGCAAGATCTCAAGTGGACCAAAAGATTCACATATCATCAAATGAAGATAGTGTACTAATTCTCAACCAGGAAATTCAACATGGCATTTATGTGCTAACAGTATCAACTACCAAATATGCATTTTTCCGATTGCTGAATACAACCAATGTTGATCAAATAATAAATGTTAATGATTTAAAATATGAAACACTTTCGAACTACGAAATAGTTTAAACTGATCCTGAAGTAAGAGAAAAGACTGTCTTATCCCAACTAACAAAAAATTTTCCCCACCAATTCAAATCAAAAGTAACGGAGATATGCACCAAATATAGCGATATATTCGGACTCGAAACCGAATCAATAACAACTAACAACTTCTACAAACAAAAACTAAGATTGAATGATAAAGAACCAGTCTACACAAAAAATTACAGAAATCTGCATAGTCAAAAAGACGAGATACAGGTAAAAGAATTAATCGATAATAAAATAGTCGAACCGTCTTTATCCCCATACAATAGCCCACTTTTATTAGTTCCGAAAAAATCCCTTTCCGGTTCTGATAAGAAAAAATGGAGATTAGTAATCTTTAAATTAATAAAAAATTGTTGTCGAATAAATTCCCGCTACCTAGAATTGATGACATTTTAGATTAACTAGGAAGAGCGAAATTCTTCTCATGTCTAGACTTAATGTCTAGATTCCATCAAATCGAACTCGAAGAAAGTTCGAGGGACGTAACGTCTTTCTCGCTAAGGCATGTTTCATAACGCTTCGCGCGATTACTATTTGTCTTAAAAATAGCGCCAAATTCATTCCAGAGAATGATGACTAAGCATTCTCAGGATTATAACCTTCTCAAGCTTTCCTTTACATGGATGATCTAATAGTCATAAGTTGTTCCGAAAAACATTTGCTTAAAAACCTAACTGATGTTTTTGAGAAATGTTGGACATGCAATCTTAGATTACATCCTGAAAAATGTTAATTTTTCATGCACGAAGGGTAACGGAACTGCTGGTTTGGGCAATGCTGGGCTAGCTCAGTGTCCCAGGGCGGGATTTCGACCCGATGCCCAAAGTCTAAACAATAAACAAAAAATACCGATAAATATCGGACGTCTCGCAGCTACAACTCCCATCACTACATTAAAAATGTAAACAAACAAAAACACGCAATTCGGACGACGGTTGCCGGACGGAATTTGTGGCTTTGATGGCTTGCCACGACGCACCCACCCAACCTAGTGATGCCTCCTGAGGTTCCTGGGGCATCACCCATCTCCCTCGGACCGAAGCCTATTCCAGGCGGTCTGGCGACCGGCCCATCTCCCCCAGGTAAAGACTTCTATTCACTGCTCATATTTGTGTTTTTAATATCTTATAAAATTTTAGCTTGTCTTAATCCTAACATGGATGGATTTATTTAATTTATCTTCCCGACCCGGATCCCGGCGAGACCATCACCCTAGCCTGGGATGCGCTCGCGACAAGGCTGCCGCTTTTTTCACGATTCGGCGGAGGAGAAGCGGCGCTCTGCTAAAGAGCACATTTACGCTCGGAAATCTAGCCACAAGTTGGCCCCAGGTGAGTTCCCAATTCCTGCCTAATACCCGTGCTGGAGCTACAAGAGAAATAGAAGGGGGGGCTTTTTTTAATTTTCAATATTTAATCGCTGCTTCTTTTCAACCATTCTTTCTTTTTATCAGCACTTGTGTTGCACAAATCCCTGACACGAGTTTAGGGGACGCTGAGGACAAACTACGGAGAGATCACGGTAAGTCGAATACAAAATATTATTACAAAAAAACAATGGCTTATAATTTTAATTAGCTGGACAGAGGAACGGCCTATATTTGACGGCTCCCTTTGGCAGCGGCGAAAAATTTGCAAGGAAAGCAGCAGAAAGCTGCTCCGGATTGCGTGTGGCCTGACACAGCCCAAATATATGGCCACCGGAGGTTGTCGCCCAGGCGATGGCACGGCAAAATTTTTGTCGCCTTTTTTGGGATCACGCACGAGTTTTCAAGGAACGGACTCACCGGCTTATTTCCTTCAAATTCGGAGTGGCTCCGCATACCTGGAGTCTAAGGCGACATTGACCTCCAGTGCAGTTTTAAACGGTGCCCAACGCGGTTCTCACACCTTACGGGAAGTATTTCCGCTTTTAAGATGTTGTCCCTAGATACTTTGTGTTCCCGTTTCCAGGTCAGATGCGGATATCCTTGGCAGACGCCCAAACTTCGGCCCTGCATATCCTCCAGGTCGTATGCGTTGTTGCCCACCGCTTTCACCACTCTGGCCTTCAGAAACTTCTTTGCGAACTTAGCGTTGAACTGCTTTCCAAAGTCGCTGAGGACGAAGTTCCGGCGATACACCTCTTGGCCTGGCCTAGCGGCAAACACTCTGGCCCTTTGGTCGTATCTCTGGCGGCTGCGATCGAATGAAGTCTCCAGGCTCTTCCGCACCTTCTCCTGCAGCAGTTTGTCGAAGTTTGTCAGCCGTCGCCATCCCGCCCATTTCGTGGTCGCACATCGACTGCAGCTTCCTCGCCAGCCTATAGCTGGACCCGTGCAGGAACATATGATGTCCAAGCAACGTGAAGAACGGTGTTTCTACTGTTGCTGAATGGACTGCGTTCCGGATGGCCACCTCGATTTTAGGAAGGTAGGCATCCCACTCCTGATGATCGCCCTCCAGGAGCCTACGGATCGCTGCCAAGACGCTCCGGTTCACCCGTTCGGCTGCGTTGCTCTGTGGAGAATAAATGGGTGTCTTCAGGTGCCGGACTCCAAAGCTCTCGATCGCTTCCTCGAATATCTTCGACGTGAACTGTCGTCCATTATCAAAGTGCACGACTTCGGGCACTCCAAATTTGTAAAACACTACATTGATGAGGAAATCTACGACGTTCGAGGCGACCTTCAAGAACGTGTATTTGGAGAAGTGGTCCAACACGATGAATATCCACGCATGCCCCTCCTTCGACCTGGGATACTGGCCAAGGATGTCGATGTACAGTTTCTGGAAGGGTCGCCTCGTCTGTACACGTCCGTCGATCCCGACCATTATCCTGTGATTTGGCGCTTTCGACTCCTTGCACACTTGGCATCCGCGAACATACTCGCGTACCTGCATGACCATCCCAGGCCAATAGAACTGCCACCGGAAGATCTCCAACGTCTTCGCCATTCCGCCGTGAGCTGCCGTTGGATCCGTGTGGGCTCGCTGTGGGTCAGACTCTGCGGTATCCACAGCTTCCACGCAGATCCTTCCACCTCGTCATCCAACGTTGCCGGGGAGACTCGCTTGAAAATGAGACCTTTCTCTATCCTGAGACCCGGTAAGCTATTCATATTCTCCTGCACTTCCTGGACTAGCTCCTGGTATGTGTCGTCGCACTGGATGTAGAAGTGCCGCTTAAAATCGGCGTGAACCAGAACTGGTGCTGTGGTCAGCGCCATCTGCAGTGCCTCGACTGCCAATTGTGCTTCCGGACTCAGCGAGAACTTAGCGTTTCCGGTCTTCTTAAGCGCTTCCGTAAGCGGTGCTGCCAGCGTCGCGAAGTTTTTTTGCGAAGCGCCGGTACCAGCCAGCAGTCCCAAGGAACGCTCGCACCTCCTTCATCGTCCTCGGCTCCGGCATCCTCCTTATTGCCGCCATTCTACCGGGATCCATCCGCAGACAACCTCCACCTACGATGAACGCTAGGTAAGTCAAAGACTTGAAGCAGAACTTTGACTTGCTTAGACCGATTGTTAATCTGGCCTCCCTTAGGCATTCAGCCACTCGTCGCAGGTATCGGAAGTACGTCTCGATATCCGGGGCCAGGATCAGAAGGTCGTCCAAGTAAACAAACACGTTGGATCGGATTTCAGCTGGGATTACTCGATCCATGAGTCTCACCAACCTCTCGGGAGTCCGAAAGGCATCACTCGCAACCGTGAACGCTGTCAACTCCTTGTCTTTCTCGTCCAGCTCGATCTGGCAGAACGCGAACTTTAAGTCCACGCTGGAAATGTAGTGCGTTTGATCGATTCTGGACAGGATTCCATCGATACTGGGCAAGGGGTAAGCGTCCTTGACGGTCACGTCATTCAGTTTCCTGGCATCTAAGCAGAATCTATCCTTTCCAGGCTTAGACACCACCGTCGTCCGGTTGCTCCACGGGTTCTTGCTCTCCTCAATGACTCCCAGCAAGCATCTTGTCGACTTCGCCCTCGACCACCTTCTGCTTCGCCGGAGACATCGGATATGGCCGATCCTTGAAGATTTTTGCGCCTGCCACCAGCTCCATAGCATGCTTCTCCAGGCTAGTTGTCCCCAAGCCGTCTTTCTCGAAGGTCAGGAATATCCGCTTGATGTCCTCTAGCTCCCGCGTCCGCCTCAGATAGGGCCCAGCATTCGGGATCCGCCTTCTCTTCGTCGTCATCTTCCTGGTTGGCGTAGTGCTCCATTTCCTTGGCGTGGATTTCTTCGGCCTTCTTCACGCCTCGGACCGGCATTTGCCCTACCACCGCTGGAGCCAGGCCAAACGTCCGCCAGAAATCGACGCCGAGGTATGCCGGCTGCTCCAGGTACGGACACAGATAGAACAGAATGTCTTCTACCCTACCATTGTACTCCACAGGTACCTTTATCCGTCCGCCAGCGGCAGTTCGCACCACCGAGAAGTATTTCTGGACAGGCACCCCCAACGCATCGACCAGTTCTCTACCGCCTTTGCTCAGCAGACTGACACTCGCTCCCGTGTCCAACAATCCTGTCAGGTGCTGGATCAAGATTGTGATCTTGGCGAAGGTTCTGGGATCGTGGTGACCGCCCGACGCTTGTTAAATCGGTCTCGGGCTTTTTGGGCCGTCCGAGACACCCACTCAGCTGGTGTTGCTAAAAAATTCGGCTTCGCACCTCTAAATGTTTCTGCATGCGCTCTTCATAAGGTAAGTATCTTAAATTAGCAATTATATCAACCTTATTGCACCGCAAGGGTCTGCATCACATGAAGGAAATCATCCACGCTCTCTCCCGGCTGCTGTTCCCGCTGCAGAAGGCGGTGCCTCCGCTGGTGCTCCGTTTCGTGGCTCTGGAACCTCTCCAGCACGGTGTTGCTGCACGTGGACCCAATACCACTCCAGCGCCCTTCCCGAAAGCAGAGTGTGGAAATTCCTCAGGACTTCTGGCCACGGGCAGCGCGTCTGCCTCTGGAGGTACTCCAACCGGAAGGGGGAGCCCTCGACGTGGTTGCGGTCGTCTTCGCCGTTGAACGAGATGTTCCACCGATCCACTCTCGCGTAGTGGGAACTGCCTTCGGTGTCCCCATTGACGTACACCCGCTCGTCCCGGAATTTGCCAACTCTGTGGTCTCCTACACGCCAGTTTCGCCTGCCGCCGTTCCTTCGATGCCTCTCCTCGGCCTCTGTGGAATCTCCTGGACTGCTGCTGAAACTCCCCACGTGATCCTGTGCCCTCCTGGGTGGCTTCGGCGGGACTCGTGGTGGTCCACATGCGACTTGGTCCGTCTGGGGATGGCGAGGTACCGCTCCGGTAGCCATATGGGAATCTTTATTCGATCGTCCCTCTGGAAACGGCTGCTGCTGTCGTCCTGCTGCGTGGTGTTTGGTCTAAGCACCTCATTCATCAGCTGCATCATCTCCAGGAAGCCTGCTCGCAGTTCGTCCCGCAAGGCTTGCCCGACGCCTGCCTCCTGGGACTTGCGGTACGTCTCGGCTGCCTGGGCCAGGGCGAGGTTCACCGCCGAATGGACCGTGGAATCCACAGGCGGCTCCTGGAAGTGCACCGACCTTCGGGCGGGATCTACTCCTAGGAGATTGTCTCCGATAGCCTCGAAATTGGACTGTTCCAGCTGGCTCGGCTCTTCTGGCTTTTGTTCCAGCCGTTGCAACGGCGGCGTCCTCAGTAAACCCGTTGAAATTCGCGGCGGCGCGAACCCAGCCGCACCCTCCAAGTCAGTGGCCCACTCTTCCTCATCCTGGTCTAAAGGAACCCTCGGTCTGAGCTCGTAGGGATGCCCTGTCTCCTTTTCAGTCATATTTATTGTTTCAAAATTTCATAAGTGTATATATATATATATATACGCTCCAATAAATATGGATATAAATAAGCAAATAATTAAATAAATATGTAATAAATAAATAAATATGCAATAAATAAATAAATATGCAATAAATAAACAAATATCAAATAAATAAATAAATATGCAGTAAATAAATAAATATTCAGGGCTTAAATTATTTCCTTTTCTATAATTCTTTTCAGGGGAGGTGGAGCAGATCAACCGCCGGTGGACTCCGTGCCAGATTTTTGCGTCTACAATTTGCCCAGTGTCGTCCCTTCTCCAGCCGTTTGTCAACTGAACTAAGTCGCCAGTTAAGGACATCGGCTATCCGTAGATCCTGTAGGATTTTCCTTGATGAATGCGACCTGCGGTTCAAACTGTGGTGATCGTGAGCGTGCAGCTCATACTGCGGGTCACGAAGTCACCCAAGGATCTATTAATACAAGGATAGTATTAATACATAAAAAAAAAACATTACGTTAATTTAAATAAATAAAATAATCCCTATCTACTATATCACAATTTTTTTACATCGCGGTGTTTTTCTCGTGCCTCTCGCACGGATCTGTAAGCCGAGGGGTGCAGATCCGTCGACTTAACGGACGGATGCCAACACCTGGCCACAGCAGAACCACCGCAAACTGTGCCGGGAGACTCCCGTCCTGCCTGAAAACAAAAAAACAAATACACAAAAAGAACCTACGCCTTGACCACCAGTCCCCAGGTCATCGGTGCAGTTGCAGGCCATAAAATAGGCCTCGCAAGCCACCGTTTCATGGGGACTGGCTGGTCCAGGACGTGGTCAACAAAATAAAGACGTCGTCATCTCGCTATTTTGTTTTAATTTGTTTTTGTTTGGGCGCCATATTGTAACGGAACTGCTGGTTTGGGCAATGCCAGGCTAGCTCAGTGTCCCAGGGCGGGATTTCGACCCGATGCCCACAGTCCGAACAATAAACAAAAAATACCGATAAATATCGGACGTCTCGCAACTACAACTCCCATCACTACATGAAAAATGGCTTTGATGGCTTGCCACGACGCACCCACCCAACCTAGTGATGCCTCCTGAGGATCTTGGGGCATCACCCATCCCCGGCGGACCGAAGCCTATTCCAGGTGGTCTGGCGACCAGCCCATCTCCCCCAGGTAAATACTTCTAGTCACGGCTCATATATGTTTTTTTAATACCTTATAATATTTAAGCTTGTCTTAATCCTAACATGGATGGATTACTTTAATTTATCTTCCCGACCCGGATCCCAGCGAGACCACCACCATATCCTGGGATGCGCTCGCGCCAAGGCTGTCGCTTTTTTCACGATTCGACGGAGGAGAAGCGGCGCTCCGCTAAAGAGCAAATTTACGCTCGGAAATCTGGCCACAAGTTGGCCCCAGGTGAGTTTCCAATTCCTACCTAATATCCCTGCTGGAGCTCCAAGAGAAATAGAAGGGGGGTTTTTTTTTTAATTTTCAATATTTAATCGCTGCTTCTTTTCAACCATTCATTCTTTTTTTCAGCACTTGTGTTGCACAAATCCCTGACACGAGTTTAGAGGACGCGGAGGACAAACTACGGAGAGATCACGGTAAGTCGAATACAAGTCCGAATTGCGTGTGGCCTGACACAGCCCAAATATATGGCCACCGCAGGTTGTTGCCCAGGCGAAGGCGCGGAAAAAATTTTCCGCCGGTTCACGCACGAGTTCTCAAGAACCGGACTCACCGGCTTATTTCCTCCAAATTCGGAGTGGCTCCGGCCTGATGGCGACTGGCCTGCAGAAGCTTGGAGGCGGCTACTTGGCTCTCGTTCGCGTTGCCTGCCTGCGGCGCTTATTTTCCGGCGGCTGCTCGGTTATAAACTCGGTTATAAACTCCACCAAAACAAGAACAAATCCGGCAAATATAATAATAAAAGTGCCGTGGGCAGTGATTCCACTGCCACGCTGAAACATAAAAAAACACCTTCTTTTATTCTTGCCTTTTCGGCCACTTCAACTCACGTTTTTTCAAATTTTCAGATGATAAATTACTAAGCACTAATGCCGCCTGCTCGTTCCCGTTTCTCCTATCAACTGCCTTTCCGCCTACACCTCCCTATATGGTCTCGTTCCGTTGCCTTAATTCCGCCTTCGATACCCCGTTCGTTTTGGCGCTCAGGGCAACGATCGGTTCAAGGGTAACATCCCATTCTCTTAAAAAGAGCTGGCCCTTTTCCCGGTTCGCTCTTGCCCATCCCCTCTATCCCAATCGCTCCTACCGTATCGATATATCGATGTTCCTTTATCCCATTCCGACTGGAAATGCAACAGAAGTCACATTTTTGGGACACAAATGCACAGATAAAGAAATCTTGTCAGACGACAAAAAATAAGACGTCATCAAGAATTATCCAGTCCCACATGATGCGGACAGCGCTAGAAGATTTTTTGCTTTTTGCAATTATTATAGACGTCACATTACAAGATTATGTAAAAAAGTTGTAAAATTCGAATGGTCGACTGATTGCCAGAATGCCTTCGAACATCTTAAATCTGCACTAATGAATCCAACTTTATTACAATACCCAGATTTCAGCAAAGAATTTTGCATAATAACGGATGCAAGTAAGCAAGCATGTGGATCTGTTTTAACTCAAATCAAAAATGCACTCCAATTTCTAGTTGCGTATTAATCAAGATCGTTTAGTAAGGACGAAAGTAATAAAAGCACAACAGCACAAGAATGGGCAGAAATTCATTGGGCGATAACTTACTTCAGACCATACGTTTATGGTAGACATTTCACTGCCAAGACTGATCACAGACCACTCACATACATTTTCTCTATGATAAATTCTGGTTCAAAATTAACTCGTATGAGACTCCAATTAAAGGAATATAATTTTACAGTTAAGTATCTGAAAGGCAAAGATAATTATATCGATAGCGAATGCACACTGTACTCAGTGTTATGCATAAATACAAATATATTAATGCACTTATTCAATAAGTCAAAGACCCTAGCAATGGGCCTGATAAGTGCTGAGTCTGAATATCTTACATGCGCGACCACATTGTCACGTAAACATAATACCTCCTCCCTACCTCTGCGACTCTTCGCCGTCGCATACTTATATGCAAGTTATCTAACCCATAAACATAGCACTCCACCCCAATTTATAAACAAAATTCACATTCCAATCTGGGCGACATTTCCTTTGTCTTTGTTTTTTGTCATTGCCTTTGCCAACGCCCAGCTACCCGCTAAAGTAAATAACCCAAACGTAAAGTAAACTCAGCTTCCGCTTAGAGACCAAACTATGGTCAACGTATTGCGCTTCAATTAAACTGCAGCGGTCAGCATAATTGAATTTCACAATGCAGTGGAATAATTTCAGCATAAAGCTTTTATTCTAAACATAACTTCAAGTTCAATAAGTTTCCAAAGAAAAGCTTCTGGCCGAGGTTGATTGGATGAGGATTAACTTTTGGGAAGGCAGTCTGATTCGGGACGAGATGGAGAACACTTCATAAAAAATGAACTTAGTAACTAGTGTCTTGTAATTTAGAAAATAAGTTTAAAAGTCTAACACCAATAAAAAATATTAAGATATATAAAATAAAAAATTAATTTTTTAAATTAATTTAATAAGAACAAATTTAATTGGCGCCCAACGTGGGGCGGTGTACTTAAAAGTTCTAAATAAAATATTAACGATAACAAGTTAAAATATAAAACGGAACTCGCGCCGCCAACAACTCAAATTTTTAGTGGGAAAATTAAAACACCCACACTAAACCTACGACACCTACTTATTGTGACAGTGATCGTGGAAAAAAAAAAACTTAATTGGATAAATGCAATAATCCGATTAAGAATTTAATATTTAAAAAGGTGGACTGAATACTTAACACGAATTACAAGAACACAATATTAATACGAATCAGAAACTCAAATACAAACACAATATACAAACAAAATATTACAAAAAAAATATCAGCCATTCAGCTTTTTTCTTACTAACAAATTCCTTTTTACTAAAACATTTCTACAAGACGTAGAAAATAATGAAGATAAAGCGCTTATAATAGAAGAAACACATAGTAGAGCTCACAGAGGACAAGACGAAAATTACAAACAAATTAATAGATTATATTAGTGGCCAAATTTATTTATCAAATTAAAAGAATACATTAAAAATTGTAAAATTTGCAACGAAAATAAATACAACAGGCGTCCAATACAAATTCCTATTGGGGAAGCTCCTATTAGAACTAAAGAAGGAGAAAACTTGCATATAGATATTTATTACGCGCAAAGCCTTATTTTCTTAACGTGTGTTGACGCGTATTCAAAATTCCTAGTAGTTAAGGAAATTCAAAATAAACTAAACATCGAGAATAAAGTAATGGAATTACTTCAGCATTTTCCTCATGCCAAAGTAATTATGACTGATAATGAACCGAGCTTTACCTCTGCTCAATTTAAATCCTTTGCACAAAGATGTGGTTTAACTCTACATTTCGCTGACCCCAGACACAGTACCTCAAACGGACAAGTTGAAAGGGCACATTCAACCCTCGTTGCATTAAGGAAGAATTTAATCTCACTGACTACTCTGAAATAGTTATTAGAGCCGCAAAAGAATACAATCAGAGCATTCATTCTACAACGAACCAAAAACCTTTTGATATTCTCTATAATAAAATTGACCACGAAAACATTTCGAAAATTCTTAAGAACACTCAAGAAAAAATGTTAGAAACACATAATGAAGGTCGTAAAGAAAAGGAATATCATGTAGGGCAAGTTGTTTATGAAAAGAAACACGGTGAAAGAAATAAACTAAAAACAAGATATAAAAAACAG
>VNJU01006982.1:0-15132 GCA_008042675.1 Drosophila seguyi | reverse complement strand
ATAGTAGTGAGAGCATATAGAAGACTATCTGCAAAGTTTCATTCAGATAGCTTCAAAACTGAGAGACTAGTTTGCGTAGAAACGGACGGACAGACGGACAGACGGACAGACGGACAGACGGACAGACGGACAGACGGACAGACGGACATGGCTAGATCGACTCGGCTGTTGATGCTTATCAAGAATATATATACTTCTTAGGGTCGGAAATGTCTCCTTCACTGCGTTGCAAACTTCTGACTAAAATTATAATACCCTGCAAGGGTATAAAAAGTTCGTAAAAGCTCCAAGGTTGGCCCAAGTCTTCAGCGATTGAACCCATTCATTCATGATGACACGGGCACTTGGTGCAACTTTTCGTTGTTGCAAGTTGGGGGCGACTAGCTAACGCTCCTATATCATACGATTCCAAGATTCCCTTGCTGATGACAAAACGCTCCCATTTTGTGCAGAGCTACGTCCGGCATCTGCGCCATTCAAACTTCCATGTCGGCCTTCAAACACATGTGAGCATCCTACGACAGCGTATTTGGATCGTAAACGCTCAGGAGCTCTGCAGTCAGACAGTTCGATCATGTGTGCGCTGCTTTAAATGCAAGCCTCGACTGATGACACATATTATGGAAAATCTTTCCGCAGATAGACTCCGTGCTCTCCGCCCATTTGCGATATGTGGCGTTGATTTTTGTGGCCTCCTTACAAGTTCTACATTGCCTTATTTGTTTGTTTTGCGGTTCACTTAAAGATTGTGTCAGGTCTAAGTACTGATTCCATTTTATTGGCTTTTCAATGGTTCATTGGTCGACGAGGATGTCCGCAGACCGTTCACTGCGATCGATCGTCGGGATCAAGGCCATGATGAACTCGAGGCCCCTAGGACCCATCAACCAGGACCCAAGCGACGGAGAGGCGCTAACCCCCGGACACCTGTTGACAGGCGGGCCCCTCGTCGCAGCACCAGCACACCAGACCCCGGACCAGGCGGGTCTCAGTAGCTTGCGGCGGTAGCGGCTTGTCTCGTCAGTCAGGCAAATGCTCTGGCGGCGATGGTCCCGGGAATATGTCCTGGGTCTTCAGGTTTGGGGCAAGTGGCACCACCAGCATGATAACGTCGAGGAGGGACAGCTGGCCGTCATGGTAGAGGACAACCTGCCGCCTCAACAATGGCTTCTAGGACGGCTCGTCGCGGCGCACGCAGGGGAGGACGGCATGTTCAGGGTCGTCGACCTTAGAAGGAGCGACGGAGAGCGATCCATAAGCTGGCTCCGCTTCCAATTGATGTGGCCGTGGGGGCGTTCAACGGGGCCGGTGTTGGCTGTATGCTTAATGGTGTTCGCATTTGTTAATTTTAAGATGAAAAATTTGAAGTCTAGTGTAAGTTAGTTTAAGGCGAAAGCGGGAGCACAATAAAGCTCTCTCTCGCTCTTTGCGAATTCGCCCCGCCTTCGCCAACCTCTGTTAAGCTAGGCCTAAGTGCGATCGATGGAAATAGAAGTTATGTCGTAAAATTGAAATTAAAAAATTTACCCTTATAGCTGTCCCACCTACGAAACAGATCTCCCCTTCTCAGACATCGGAAGAATTTCCGGAATTGCCTTTATCCAAGGCAAAACTGGAGCCGAAAATAACAAAATAATGTTAGAAAAACTCAAATTTTCTTGTGCTACGGATATTTCATCTTTTAAAATAAATGTCCCTAAAGAACTCTTTGACAATATATGCTCTAGGTATTCCTGTCCAGAGTATGTGGTTGTCAAGGAGTATGAAGCTAAGAAAAAGAAACGGCTGCCTGTAGGAATAAGTCTTCCCAGGCATGACCATACCACTCCGCCATCTACGTTATCCGCTCTAAAAAGTAACAAATGTCCTCTCTATCTCCTATCAGAAACCTGGTTAAAGCCGGAGATTCTGAGCTTCGAAGATTTCCCAGCTGTGTTCACGATATATCGGCTGGATCGGCCTATCAGACGTGGAGGTGGTATCCTCATAGCGGTTAACTCCACTCTCGCGTCTGATTTAATAACTTTCGAGAAGTGCAACGATGTTGAATTCCTTTGTGTGAAGCTATCAGTCTTGGACGTTTATGCACTACGATCAGTACACTTAAGTGGCCCGTATGACACCAAGCACGTGCTTGTTCGTGTTAGGTGTCAGTAGGCGTGAAGGATCAAAGTATTGAAAAGGAAGTCAATGGTAGCTCTATTTTTATTACTTGTTCCTACATTTCTCCTATGTCGGAACTTCCTATTTAATCGACTTTCGGAAAGGGACCATTTGGTAGTTCTTGGTGATTTTAATATCCCTGGTCCTCATCTAATTCCACTAATACACTTTTTACCTCCACAAAGCATGATTTTATTGCTGGCTTGTTTGACATTTCGCTGTCTCAAGTCAACCATGGACGAAATTCCCTAGAGCGCTTGCTTGATATCTGTTTCCTTCTTGATTTTAGCAATGCATTTGATACCGTCAATCATGACGTCTTGTTGACAAAACTGTTTAATTTTTTCCTAACAGCAGTTAAACTGATAAAATCAATTATCTCTAATAGAAGACAAGGTGTTGTTCTTGGAGATAATAGGCCAGGACTTTGAGTTATCACACGTGGTGTACCACAATGATCTGTTTTAGGGCCTTTATTGTTTACAATCTATGTTAATGACCTGCCAAATGTTTTGTCTATGTGTAATGTTCATATGTATGCAGATGATGTTCAAATGTATGTCAGTCGTCCGTTAAGTCAAATTGATGAATGTATAAATGTATGTAATATTGACTTGATAAATGTTAACAATTGGGCTTAGAACAATGGTCTGAGCCTTAACCCTTTGAAATCTAAGTGCCTTGTTATATACAAGAAGAGCATCCAAACTGAACCAAATTAATTTAATCAGAGGCACGACACAATTCGAAAACCGACCTAAAACTTATCTTAACACACACACATAAAACATATATATAACAAAACTAGACATTAAAGTAAAAAAATTATGTTATTAGAGTTAAACACACACACATAAAATTTATATAAAAACACTAGAGATTTAGGAAATCAAATTATGTTAATATTAAGATAGCTATCTTATATATATAAAATTTTGTGACTGGCGCAATAATTTAAAAGTATTATATACTTGTAGCGCTAGGATCATAAATAAAGAAATCTAAATCTAAATAAGGACGCGTCCAATTTACAGACCGATCTTAATCATTTTCAAAAATGGTGCAGTATAAACATATTAAACTTAAACGGCTCGAAATGCAAGCTTATGACAATCTCTCGTGTGCTCCCAAGCTTGCGACTTACACGCTAAACTGCTCCTCTTTGGAAAAAAACCGATTAGTTGATGATTTGGGTGTTCGCCAGGATCCTAAACTTAACTTTATTGATCATATTTTATGCATGGTAAATAAAGCCAAAGGTGTGCTTGGATTTATTAAACGTTGGTCGAAAGAATTCAGTGACCCGTACGTTACAAAATCTCTATATATTTCACAGTTTGACGTGGAAAGTGCTGACTTGTTGGATCAGCTTAACTTTCACTTACCGAGTAGAAATACTAGGTCCTAAATTCTCTTAGTGTGGAGCCACTGTAGTGTTGCGCCTTGGAATTGCATGAACCCTTTAGAGTATTATGTGGAAATTATAACGATTTCTACACGATAATTTCAAACGTAGATAGTCTTCCTAAACTTAAAACTTTAATATTAACCCACATAGTACGCATGTAAGCAAATAATCTGGCAGCACGCCAGTAGTCAATTCCTCGAATTCCTTTTCTATATTTTCATCTTTCGCGCCTACTAACACCTAACACGAACAAGCACGTGTTTGGTGTCATACGGGCCACTTGAATGTACTGATCTTAGTGCATCAACGTCCAAGAAGCTGGAGGGATTGATGACGGATGATCACATTGTTATGATGACTGAGAGCATGTTTCTTATGCTGATGATGTAAATGGCAATGGCTGAGAGCTCAAGTGTGGGTCGTCTGAAGGAGATGAAAGGGAGGTGGATGATGCGGATGGGTCATGGTTCATGTGCAATAAGGAATGGTGCTTTATGCGATAATATCTGCAGTGAGTCGACCTGCATTACTACAAACTATGCCCCTTGCGCAAGCAGTTTGGGCAAAGGTGCATCTTATTTCGTTCTCTGTGTCGAAGACTCGGGCTCAGATTTAAAAATCTAGAACAATTTGTCAAATAATGATTCAAAGAAATCTGTTGATTCTGGTTAGGAGCAGAAATATTTACTGTATTTTGGTTGTATCTGTATGTCTATGAGTTACAAAGGCTTGATAAAATTTTCCATCATCCTGCACCGCTTCTCCAAGAACGACTCAATGCAATCCCAGGTAGACAACTTGTTGATTGATAAATCCTCTTTCCATTTTTCCCGCGTTTTTTGATCCAGCTTTCAAACGAAGATGAGAATCAGCAGCCCATCCAGAATTTGCTAGGTCGGAGCCAGGGTTCGAATTGCTCGCAGACGCAAATTAAAAAAACTACTGAGTTCACGAAGACCCTTTGATGATCCCTTCTCGACACCTGTTAACCCAATTAATTCGTAAAGTCAAAGCCTTTTAGGATTTGGCATTCAAGGGTTCAAGCGATCGTATGGTTTCCAGAGCCACGACGCCGAAACTCGACCGTAGATGTTTAATTTTTTAATATCTACTCACCTTATCATCATTTCCGATGACTGAAACTAGCGAGAAAATCCGACCAGTCAGAGTAGGATCCATTAAAACGAGCAATTCGCAACCGAGGCTTCCTAGACCGAAAAAAAATCGCATTGTTAGTTATATCAGTTGATGTTGAGTTGGCAACGGCTGAAGCCGGGTGCGATGAGCAGCTAATCCCCGGCTTAGTTTCGCCTTCACATCCATAAAAACTGCGGAAAATTCCAGCCGATTGTCACTTAAGATCTCCGTAAAATCAAATTTTTCAAGCTATGTCTGCGCAGAATTAAATGCCAGATTTAGGGAATTGATCCATTCCACTCGCGCCAGTAAATTAGCTTAGTCGAACTGATTGACCGAATTAGCGTTTAGATAAAATATCATACAGACAATTTGCAGCAAAATAGATTGGGTTTTGCCTCGGTAGAAATCAACGTCACTTGGGGATTCATTCCGAGCCAGTGTCGAATTTTCCGTGTCAGACAATTTTCCAAAGACGAGAAAAAAATTAAATTAACACCCTGTATTGTAAACGCTAAAATGTATACGAAACAAGCGTCGCAGAGATGAAATGGAACCTTTTACTTTTTTGTTGTTAATATTGCTGGAAAATCATCTGCTAGCGACAGCGTGTTTGTATGTATAGCAGTGGCTATATTTATCCTGCAGTACCTGTCATTAACGATTCATTAATAATTCATCAACCCATACGACCGCTCATCAACAATTAATCACCTTTTCATCAACAAATTAGACCAAAAATTCATCAACATTTATACCAAAAATTAATCAAAAACTGTTGATAAATTTGTAATGGCCTGTCGCAGCTGGTTGCAAGGACCGCTAAAAAATATCGAGTAACTGCTAATGGCGTTGCCACTTAAGATTGTTACCGGTTACCACTGCTTACCAAGATATTGCTGTATCAATAGAGTCATCGATAGTTGGCCCTTAGTTTTGCTAAACACGGCTTCTGTCACTTGCGAACTTCCGCCTCCGTTCCCGGACTCTTTGATTTTGGCAAACCTACAATACGGACGTAAATATCTGCAAAATCTCAGCTCGAGAAAAGGACAGTGATCCACTGCGTATCGTGGTCTGGTGTGCAGTCGCCAGTTGCCCTTACGTGTGCAGCAGGGTATTTGTGAGAAGAGGAATCGATCAACTCGGTGAGGATTGTCTCATTCGATAGTCAAAGCCAAAAGTAACAAAATTTACTTGGCCGATGGTGAAGGTGATATTGATGTGCATTATTTGCTGGTCGTTGAGAGAGGCAACTCTGCCATTCCATTCGTTATTGTGGTGACTGTGCAAAGCAACAGCCCTATTGGATTGGCGGAGATCTTCGTCGAGAAGCTCGGCGAGCGTGAGCCTGAGGGGCGCTCCCGAGGACGCCACCCCTACAGACTGATAGAACCCCTGTAAGGAGTCCCAGGAGGATCATCATGGACGAATAAATCGAGACTAGATTTCGACGATATTCGGAGTTGCCTCATTGAAGTAACATCATCGTGCAGAGAGGAGAAATACAGAGGATGAGCGAGTGCCGCCGGCTGTAGCCGAGTATAAAATTCTGTACGATGGGATCGCAGCTCCAGAACTCAGTTTGACCTTTTGCGTCCTTCAATTGCTGACAGTCATTGGGCGCTCCTCAAGCAGCCGAGATTTAACCAGGAGTTTCTACCATTTTCTGCCCTAAGCGCTAGGCCCGAGTCGAAAGGGACCATGTCAGCCGATGGAGGCTTTTATCCAATTGAAATACAGTGATTTTTCTCTGAGTTGAGTAGTTCCTATGACTTGCTGTTTTCTGACTACAAACAGTGAAAGACATTACGTAACATACGAGCCGGCCAGCCGAACGGTGCCAAATAAGTAAAGCCAGATAAATTAAGTCGCCAGGGCAATATTCAATGGCAGCGTCCAGCCTGTGCTCGCTTAATATCACATGGATATTCCTACTTTAGAATTTCAATAAGTTTACCCTCTAATTAGTATCCTTTAAGCTATTCTTCCGAAGCAATACTATAAATTTTCGTAGGTCCCGGCAAGAGCTCCCAATTTATGGCTAATAAGAGAGTTGCAATGAAAATTCCAATTCTTTTAAGAGGGAAAAGATAAGATACCTTCTCGTGCCGCACAAATCTCTTGCGCGATCTCCTGTTTTATTTCAGAATATGCCATCGGAAGATCGATCTTCGTCGTTGGATAAAAGAAAAATGATACAGTGAGTTGTTAAAACTAAATTAAAAATTTTTTTTGCCTCTCTTAAAGAAAACTTGCCTAGACCAACGTAACTTTAAATTATGATACGTTTAATTAGCATATAAGATTATGGCTTGGATTCTTTAATTGGCGTTTAATGCCAAGAGTCTATTCGAAAACGTTTAAAATTTGAAAACAGGAATCTCAGTAAGAAAAATATATTATTAGCTCAATAATTTAATAAGAACTAAAGAGAAAGAAGCTTCTTTGAATATCTGAATTCTACTTACCTAAGCGTATTCTTCTAACTACTAGGTGTCTGTACAGAAAGGAATCATGCTCCAGTCGGTCATTACTCTTAAGATTATTATAGAACTGTTCACTATCGAATGTAGACAATAAGAATAAATCATGGATGGTTAAAATTAGACTGAACTAAGCTCGGCAGATGTATTCGTGTGCCTAGGCATGTCAAAAGGGGTCACCAGAGTTTAGCTCGAAGGCGACCCATCATTGGATGGGAGGGCACAACGCGACCCTAATAACAGCCGTGGGTTCGCATGTCTAAAAATTCTCGACAGCTCTTCTATTTCTCAAACTGCTTTCTCGAATCGTCTATTCTCTTTTACCGGTGACGCATTGCTCATTCTTTTGTCGCAGCACGCTCAATTTTCGAATAATTAATGATAATGGGTAGCCCGTGGTTGAATCGCTGCAGCTAATAACAACTGCATTATCCACGACTGACCAACAAAGGTTTTAATTTATTTCAGCTCAGAGGGGTACAGGAATACTAGAGGGTTAGTTTTCGAACAGTCCGTAGTCCGTTCAACTTGCGGAAGAAAATCTTATTCACTGCCTACATCGATTTTCTAATCCTGAAATGGAAAATTAGTAAGTCTTCTTTATTATTCTATAATCTTAATTTTCCGAGAAATTCAGTAACTATAATAAGACAGCCTACGCCACGGAAACATCTAGCTTAGAGTTCAGTTTAAACACCAATTACGCAGAAACATGTTTAGAGGTTGTTGCGAATTCAGCTCGCGTGTTATTTCGTTAAAATATTTCATCTCATATATTTAATTCTTTCGATATTGGCAAGATGGGGCTAGACCGATCGCCAGACAGAGCTTCACAGGAAGCCCTGAAAATTGTTTATTCAATATGCAAAATTGAAGTTGAGGAAGTGGAAGAAAAATTCGAGACTGTGTGCAAATATGTGTTTCATAGAAAGTGCATTGAAGCACACTTTAAAAGGTGCAAAGGTTCAGTTTGTCAAGCCAATTGCAGACCAGTAGCCGAGCCAAAAGGGTTACAAACTAGATCGAAATCCAAAAGTCGTCCGACTGAGAGTAGTAACTCTACGGACGACATTCCTAGTCACTCTGGAAATGCACGCAATGCTAACGTCGAGCAGACCACCGCCGTTACAGCCATGACCCTCGTTGCGATTGAGCGAAAGGATGCTCGCTGCTTTGTCAAAGAAAATGTCCGAATCTATGCATTCAGCTGTAGCTGAATGCGTTCATAGAACGATGTCAATTCTTTCAAACGTCAATAACAACGATGAAAATATGTCCACTTCTCCACCGCGATTGACAGCGGAGTAAGACCAGAAGAGGTAGCACACATCCTGAACGGGTGGAAGTTAATGTACACCGGATCTGGAGTGTCAATAGAGGACTTCATTTACTGGATCGAAGCTTTAACTCATCAAACGCTAAAAGGGAATTTTGCTCTTTTATGCAGGAATGCTGGCGTATTATTCGAAGGTAAAGCTAATGAATACTACTGGCGATATCACAAGTCAGTAACTGAGGTTTGTTGGGACAGCTTGTGCTCAGCACTTCGGGTGCAATTTTGCCAAAAGCGAGACGACGTTGACATTGAGGAGTTACTCCGAAACAGGAAGCAAAAGCCCAATGAATCCTTTGATAATTTTTATGACAGCGTGAACGGTTTAGTGGATCAATAAGAATTGCCTTGGCCCACTCGAAAGCTTGTTGGGATTCTTAAGACAAACTTACATCCCGAGATACGTCACGAGATACTGAATGTCGAAACGACGACTATTCAAGATTTGAGGGAATTTTGTTGCAGATGCGAAGCTTTTCTGGAAGACGTGAAACAGTCGCATGGTTACGGGAAAGGATCTCCGCTCAGACGTGAAATTTCGCAGTTATTCGACGAAGCCAGCTCGCACAACGATGCAGAGTTAGAAGTTGAATTAGACGTCGAAGCACTTGCTTTAGTTTGTTGGAATTGTAGAAAGGAGGGGCACCGATATCAAGATTGCCTATCCGAGAAACGAGTTTTCTGTTATGGCTGTGGAACTTTAAATACTTACAAAACAAACTGTTAGAACCGTCAAAAAATCTTGAAGTTCGGCATTCCGAAGTCGCCATACAAACTGAAGGCTCCGAATGCCGCTCGCCACCAGTGTACAATAAAGAATTATCATCCGCCTTAAATTTAATCCCTGACGTGTGAAACAATAGTGAAATTTCGCTTTTGCATAACAAAAGTAAAAAGTTCTTAAGGATGATCAATCCTGAAAAGGAACTAGTATTAGAAAAGAGAAGGTCTCGAAATTCGAAAAGAATTAAGTCGTATTGGCAGAGATTAAAAATTGTAGGATAGGGTTTCAACACATATCTTCGATTCCGGTGGGGACTAAAGATCCTCGACTCTTCTTATCTATTTAAGTACTGGATCGCTTAGTGTATGGGCTGTTGGACTACGGAGCTTCAATAAGTTGTTTGGGAGGAAAATTAGCCCGCGAGCTCCTGGATGGGGACACGACCTACAGGCCATTGAACGTTAGAGCTACCACTGCTAATGGAAGGGCTCAAGAAATAGTTGGCAAGATAAAGGTGGAGGTAGAATACGATAACGTCAAGAAAACGATAGAACTTTACATTGTACCATCGTTAAAGCAGGATCTATACTTAGGTATTGATTTTTGGAAGCTGTATGGCTTGCTTCCTAGTAGACTGCGAGTAGCTGAGTTAGAACTCCAAGGACTGAGTCAAGACAGCACCGACATTGATGTTGATCAACATAACTTGTCCGCTGAAGAGAAGGCCAAGTTGGCCAACGTAGTCAACGTAGATGGACGGAAGGATATCCGTATCCGGCTCGAAGGACCAATGTTTGTAGGGCGGCGTCCTTCCGCTAATGATGTCCTGGAAGTTGTAGAAAATTCACACGGCGCAGGCGACAAATGTTCGAAGTAAAAAAGCGAGGGCGTCGTGGGATCAATCGGTGTGCATCAGCTTTATTCGGCTGCATATATATGACGAATAAAGAAAGCTTAAAACGAAAGCCGCGCACCAGCTTGCTTTGCTTCGTCAAAGCGAGCGCGAGAGATCAACGGCAGCCGACCGCATAGTTCGGTTACAACCCGAGCTCCGGAGCGAGTGGGGGCAGGGGAGGCCGAGAGCGTAAGCGCACAAGCGGGATGAGCGCGGACGGGAGTGAAAGCTCTGTGCGCGGAGGCGGCACAGTGGCCCCTCACGTAAACAGTAGGAAAGTCAATAGCTTAACTGAAAAGGACGCTTACCCCCTGCCGCAAATTAGCGGTATATTAAGCCGACTGCCAAAAACGGAATATATAACCAGTATCGATCTGAAAGACGCTTATTGGCAGGTGCCGTTAGACGTTCTATCTCGCGATGAAACGTCGTTTACAGTGCCTGGTAGGCCGCTTTATCAGTTCACGGATATGCCTTACGGGCTGTGTAATGCTACTAGTACCATGTCACGGTTGATGGACAAGGTAGTCCCTTCTCACCTTAGAAACGAAGTATTCACGAAGTGTGTAGACGATCTCTTAGTAGTATCAGCTAGTTTTCTTAGGCATTTGGAGGTGTTGAGGGAAGTTGCTGTTGACCTTAAACGCTCGGGATTGACTATAAACGTCGGAAAGAGTCACTTCTGCATGAAACGTGTGAAGTATTTAGGCCATATCATAGGTGATGGTGGTATAAGAACTGATACCGATAAGGTGAAGGCCATCACAGACTTTCCAGTACCCAGGACGCTTCGTGCTTTACGTAGTTCCATGGGATTGTGCGGCTGCTATCGGAAATTCGCGCCCAATTTTTCTTCACTAGCTGCTCCGTTGACGGACTGAGGACCACAAAACGGAAGTTTTCCTTAACTTCTGACGCGCTGAAGGCCTTCGAGTCACTGAAAATTTCTCTCTGTGAATCTCCCGTCTTGTGTAGCCCCGACTTCACAAAACCGTTTGCTATCCATTGCGACGCGAGCAAGTCAGGAGTCGGAGCTGTGCTGGTGCAAGTATCAGAAGAAGGAGACGACTATTGCGTTTATTTACAAGAAATTGAATCGTGCCCAGCGTAATTACACAGTAACCGAGAAAGAATGTTTGCAAGCTGTGGTTGCAGTAAAGATCTTTAGAGCTTATGTGGAGGGTCACGAATTCACCATTGTAACGGATCACGCTTCGTCGAATCAAGATCTTAATTCGCGGTTAACAAGATGGTCGATAGCGTTATAGAAGTTCAAATTCGAAATTAAACATCGCCAGGGTCGTCTTAACGTTGTGCCAGACACGTTGTCTCGAGCGAATGAAGACGAAGTGGCAGCAGTTGATTTACAAGAAGGATGGATACTAGATTTGAGTTCGAAACATTTTAAATCGGACTCCTACCAAGATCTAGTGAAGAATATCACTGCAAATGGGAAAAGTTTCCCTGATTAGAAAGTTGAGGACGGATACGTGTATCGCCAAGCCGAACACTTGACGGGAGAACAAGTACATGACGAGTATGCTTGGAATTTATGGTTACCGACAACAGTCCTTTGGCATGCCATGGAGGAATCCATAAGACTGTGGAGCGGTTGAGAAGGTATTATTTTTGGCATCGGTTGGTGTCGGACGTAAGAGCTCATGTCAATGCGTGTGAGACCTGTAAAACGACGAGGCCGCCGAATCACGCTTTACGGCCGCCTTTGGGAAAGGCTCCAGAATCCTTCAGGTTTTTCCAACGCCTTTCCATCGACTTTGTGGGTCCATACCCGCGTTCAAAGGGGAGAAACATTGGCGTTTTCATCGTCCTGGATCATTGCTAAAAATTTGTATTCCAAGAAGATACAGGCTAGCGTAGTGGTTAGATATCTCGGAGAAGAACTTTTCATGACTAATGGAGTTCCCGAAACCGTTGTATCTGACAATGGATCGCAGTTCCGGTCGGAGACTTTCAGCAAATTGATGGAGACGTACAGATTTTCACACACTTTAAATACTGTGTATTCTCCGCAAGCCAATGCGTCAGAACGTGTGAATCGTTCCGTAATAGCTTATATTCGAGCTTATTTACGTCCTGATCAGAAGGATTGGGATGATCACCTCAGCAAGATATGTTGTGCATTGTGAGCTTCGCATCATTCTAGTATAGGAACCAGTCCCTACTACATGGCGTTTGGGCAGCATATGATAATGTCTGGGTCAACATATTTTTTATTGAGGAAGTTGAACTTACAAAATGATCGATCTTTAGTGTATGACAGACAAGATTCCTTTGACATAGTGTGAGAGAAGGCTACCAGAGAGATTCGAAAGGAGCACGATGTCAACGGGAAGCGATATAACTTACGCTCCCAAAAAGTTATCTTTGTGGAGGGACATGAAGTTTTTCGCCGTAATTTCAAGCAAAGCTGCTTCCAATCGGGTTATAGTGCTAAATTAGGAACAATGTTTGTAAAGGCTAGACTGACGAAGAAGATCGGTAGTAAGAACTACTATGAGTTAGAAGACATGCAAGGCCGTCTCTTAGGAAACTTTCACGCCAAGGATATACGCCAGTAGTGCCGCTTCAGAGTTATCAGTCTAGGGTACCTGTCTGAAATACCCCTGCCTGATGTTGGTGGGGGGGCTTTGTGATGGCCTGCCGCGGCTGGTTGCAAGGACCGCTAACAAATATCGAGTAACCGCTAATGGTGTTGCCACTTGAGATTGTTACCGGTTACCAGTGCTTACCAAGATATTTCTGTATCGATAGAGTCATCGATAGTTGGCCCTTAGTGTAGCTAAACGTGGCTTTTGTCACTTGCGAACTTCCGCCTTCGTTCCCGGTCTCCTTGATTTGCAAAACCTTAGCTCGAGAAAAGGACAGTGATCCACTGCGTATCGTGGTCTGGTGTGCAGTCGCCAGTTGCCCTTACGTGTGAAGCAGGGTATTTGTGAGAAGAGGAATCGATCAACTCGGTGAGGATTGTCTTATTCGATAGTCAAAGCCAAAAGTAACAAAATTTACTTGGCCGATTGTGAAGGTGATATTGATGTGCATTATTTGCTGGTCGTTGAGAGAGGCAACTCTGCCATTCCATTCGTTATTGTGGTGACTGTGCAAAGCAGCAGCCCTATTGGATTGGCGGAGATCTTCGTCGAAAAGCTTGGCGAGCGTGAGCCTGAGGGGTGCTCCCGAGGACGCCACCCCTTCAGACTAATAGAACCCATGTAAGGAGTCCGAGGAGGATCATCATGGACAAATAAATCGAGACTAGATTTCGACGATATTCGGAGTTGCCTCATTGGAGAAACATCATCGTGCAGAGAGGAGAAATACAGAGGATGAGCGAGTGCCGCCGGCTGTAGCCGAGTATAAAATTCTGTACGATAAGATCGCAGCTGCGGAACCCAGTTTGACCTTTTGCGTCCTTCAATTGCTGACAGCCATTGGGCGCTCCTCAAGCAGCCGAGATTTAACCAGGAGATTCTACTATTTTCTGCCCTAAGCGCTAGGCCCGAGTCGAAAGGGACCATGTTTGCCGATGGAGGCACTTATTCAATTGAAATACAATGCTTTCTCTCTGAGTTGAGTATTTCCTATGACTTGCTGATTCAAGAGCCCGAGAGCCCACATTTTGTTTTCTGACTACAAACAGTGCAAGACATTACGTTACATACGAGTCGGCCAGCCGAACGGTGCCAAATAAGTAAAGCCAGATAAAATAAGTCGCCAGGACAACACTCAATTAAGCTATTCTTCCGAAGCAATACTATAAATTTTCGTAGGTCCCGGCAAGAGTCCCCAATTTATGGCTAATAAGAGAGTTGCCAGGAAATTCCAATTCTTTCAAGAGGGAAAAGATAAGATACCTTCTCGTGCCGCACAAATGTCTTGCGCGATCTCTTGTTTTATTTCAGAATAAGCCATCGGAAGATCAATCTTCGACGTTAAGAAAAAGAAAACTAATACAGTGAGTTGTTAAAACTAAATAATGAATTTTTTTGCCTATCTTAAAGAAAACCTGCATAGGTTAGGTTTGGTTAGGTTAGGGCGGTGACGGCCAGACGAGGCTCCTTGTGATGCTGCGTAGGCTTAGATCCCCTGTCCGGTACAGGTTCTCCTGGGTCGCTGACCAATCCTAAGTTAGAGAGGACCAGCCCGATCCTTGGATGAAACGGGTTATCTGCCTCGGTGATGCCTCTCTTAGCTCGGCGAGATCCACAAGGGGGAAAGAGCCCAGGTAATGCAGTCTACGTCTGCTAAGAGCTGGACAATGAGGTGAGTTACTGTCTCTACCTCCTCCTCATCCCTACACCTTCTACAGAAGTCGTTATGGTGCACCGACGAAAGTGTTCCCTACAAAGTAGTCTGCGAGTGGCCATGGGCATGTCAACTAGTTCCGTCTCCGGCTGAAGAGGGGAGGTTGTACCCTGCCGGGCCAGCTCATCGGCAGCGCAGTTGCCCTTGATGTCCCTATGTCTTGGAACCCAGATGAGGTGGAGGTCGTACTGCTCCGCCATCTCGTGAAGAGATCTGCGGCAGGCGTTGATGGTCTTCGAGTTAGAAGTAATGGATTCTAGTGACTTCAGGGCAGCCTGACTATCAGAGAAAATGTAAAGGGGAGCTCTGACCATAGTGGGCGGGAGCTGATAAAGGGCTTCTTTGATTGCGTAAGCTTCCGCCTGAAAGACGCTCCAATGGTCGGGTACCCTAAAAGAGACGTTTAAATCCAGGTGCTCGGAGTATATACCTTCTCCCACCCGGCCGTCCAATTTTGAGCCATTCCTGTAAATGTGAAGGGACCCTAGGGGTCCAGGGGCTCCTAGGTTCCATTCCGTTCTGTCGTTCCTTGTATATGCGGACGGCCACGCTGTCGAAGCCGTATCACCTTCACTCCTCATTGATGCCAGCCGGCATCCTCGCAACGAGGCAGCGCGCCACCCGACACCAACAGCTCCTCCACGAACCTGTTGTGCAGTTCCC
>VNJU01006970.1:0-14757 GCA_008042675.1 Drosophila seguyi | reverse complement strand
TCTTTGTCTGCTTAGGGCTGGACAGTGGCAGAGGAGGTGAGGAACTGTCTCTTCCTCCTCCTCATCCCTACAGCTTCTACAGAAGTCGTTATGGTGCACCGACAGCCTGGACGCATGCGTACCAAGTAGCCAGTGACCAGTGAGAGCCCAAACGGCAAGGGCGCAGCTTTCCCTGCTTAAAGACAGTAGCTTCTTGGAGAGCTTCGCTGATCGGCGTTACCAGATCATTCTAGCGTGGCGGCAGGAGATTAGGTTTTCTCATTTCCTGTCCGCGAGGAGACAAAAGTGTTCCCTACAAAGTAGTCTGCAAGTGGCCATGGGCATGTCAACTAGCTCCCTCTCCGGCTGAAGAGGGGAGGTTGTACCCTGCCGAGCCAGCTCATCGGCAGCGCAGTTGCCCTCGATGTCCTATTTCCTATGTCCAGATGAGGTGTAGGTCGTCGGAGTATATACCTCCTCACGCCCGGCCGTCCAATTTTGAGCCATCTGTGTAAATGTGAAGGGACCCTAGGGGTCCAAGGGCTCCTAGGTTCCATTCCGTTCTGTCGGGGATGTTGTTCAGTGGGGACACAGTAGTCAGTGTCTTCCTAAGTGAGGTGTGGGGCAGAGCCGAGGTTCGTGTGTCCAAAACTCGATCTTTTCCACAAGCCCACGCCCTTGAACCTTAGTGCCGAAAGAGACGCAGTCATCTCTCCCATTATCTCAATTGGGAGGATATCCAGGAGAAAGTCCAAGGCGTCTCCCGGAGTCGTGCGCAGGCCACCTGTCATGCAGATCAAAGCCATGCGTTGGGGTTTCCTGAACTTGCCCAGGCAGGTGGACCGCTTTAAAGCTGGCCACCAAATAGCCACCCCGTAGAGGAGTATTGGGCGAATGATAGCCGTGTACAACCAACGGACAATTTTAAGGGTCATACTCAATTTAGCCCTATCGCCTTGCGGCAGGTGTAGAGAGCGAGTGGCCTTTTTGACCCTTTCGTCCGTATTTAGGCCCTAGTCTAGTTTTTTTTTTTCAGGATTAGACCTAGATATTTGGCCTGATTTTTAAGGGGTATGGGTATCCCGCAGAGCTTAGGGCGTATCACTTTAAGATTTTGTATGTCCTTGTGAAAAGGACCAGTTCGGTCCTCGCTGGGTTTACTCCCAGTCCGCACCTGACAGTCCAATCCGCAAGGAACCGGAGACTTTCGCTCATCCTGTCACAGAGGGTTTGCGAGAATTTTCCCGTAAATGCCAAGGCAACATCATCCGCATAGGCCACAACCCGACAGCCACCCTCCTCTATGCCCTATGCTCTATTCGTTGACTGCCACATTCCATAGGAGAGGGGAGAGGACTCCGCCCTGGGGTGTACCTCTATTGACTTTTCTGGAGATAGTTGACCCACCAGTGTTGCCTCCACCGTTCTGCTGCGGAAAATCCGGTCAATGAGACCCACTGAGTGTTGATCAATCCCCAGCTTAGTCAATGCAGTCGTAATTGAGCTCGGGAGAATGTTGTTGAAAGCGCCCTCTATATCCAGGAAGGCGACGAGTCTGAAGTGGAGTGATTTTTCTATGATAGTGGTGAGCGAGTGGAGTGCTGTCTCAGTTGATCTGCCCCTCCTATACGCGTGTTGTGATCCTGATAAGGATGAGTGGGGAATGTTAGTTCTGAGGTGCAGACTGATGAGTCTCTCCAGCGTCTTGAGTAGAAACGAGAAGAGGCTTATCGGCCTGTATCGGCTTGCCTGCCTTGGGGATAAATACAACTTTCGAGCGGAGCCAGCCTTTTGGAATGACCCCTTTGTCGAGAATAATCGAGAAGATTAGTCGAAGCTTACGGGGAAGTGAGCATCCACGAGAACCCCGAGGGTTTCCTCTCTGGAGGTCGTCCAACTGACGTCAGTCCTGGATACCTGAGCGAAAGTCGGACCAGGCCCTTCTATTGGCTTTTCTTAGTTCCCTGTTGTATAGGGACAGGCTAATCTTATAGAGGCGCCATGATGCGTCTGAGTTATCGCTCTTGGCTCGATTGAAGGACTGCCTCGTGGTCTTCTTGAGGCAGCCTAGTTCCTTACACAACCATGGTGGCTTCTTTCCAGTCTTCCCCCCATTCCTTCTACGGGGCAGGACCTATCTAGAGCTGTGCTAAAAGCGTCGGTGAAGGTCCTAACGAGTCGCTCCAGTCCCTCCGGACAGTAGTCCGAGTGGGTTGGGGCTGGAGGGGGCTTAAGGATCTTACTAAGCTGGGATCTATATTTCTCCCAGTCGGTCTTCCGGAGGTTCCGAAAGGTGACCGGATTGAATTTATCGAAGCCCAGCGTAAATTGGATATACCTATGGTCAGAGAATGAGTGCTTCTCCAGCGGCCTCCATGACTTAGCGATTCCGAGAGGAGGGTAATATCTAATACCTCCCTACGGTTCCTGGTAATAAAGGTGGGTTCGTACTCCGAATTCCCCACTAGCAAGTTGGATGAAAGAATGTTATCAAAAAGAGACTCAACCCTGTCGTTGGTGTCAGTGCTGCCCCACCGATGGTGGTGGGCGTTGGCGTCACACCCAATGATGAGGCCGAGGTTCAGCCTTTTGCTATCCTCGGTGATTAGCCTCAGTGTTGGGGGGATGGGGCCCTGGTCGTTTCCCAGGTATGCTGAGCATATCCGGAAGGATCCATTTGGTTCCTCTAGACCTGCCGTTGTAAAATCTTTATTGCTGAAATTGGTAAGCATGAAAAGAGTTAAATCTTTCCAGCGATTATGCAGGCTCGCGGTTTACCTGTTGTTGGGGCTGCGTACAGCCTATAGTCGGCTGCCCTCAGCCCTAGGATTCTATCGCCACAGATCCAGGGCTCCTGGATGACAACAGCATCGATACCACCTTTCGCCAGGTGGACAATTAGGGCAGCGGAAGCTGCTTTACTGTGGTGGAGTTTTATTTGCAGAAACGTCAGAGACATTCTGCTTCTTAACCTCCGCCACAGTGATGTCGGCGTCCGAGGTCGGCTCGTCCAGCTCGTCCTCCTCCTCGGACATCCCGACGCCGCGCAAGCCCCTAGCAAGCTCGCTCTCCTCGGAGACGTACCCCTCCAGGATGTCCTCCTCGTCGGACAATCCTTCGGGCGCCTCCTCGATGCGAGGTCCCTCTATATCAGGGTCCTCCTCTTTGCGGCCCGGCTTGGCGTCGGCCTTGTAAATGCGGATGGTCACTAGCCACAAGCCGTATCTAAGCGCCCCCCTGTTTTTCTTTAGCGCCTCGACTGTCCCCTCATTGAGAGTCAGGAAAACCTGGCGCCTCGAACCAACGGCCTCCTCAACCTTGAGAACTCGCCACTCGGAGGAGGGGAGGTCAGGGTTGCTCAATTGCAGAAGCTTGAGAATTTTCTCAGGCTCCGCCAGCTTGTGCGAGAGCCACGCCCTGGCTCTTGGCTTGCTGGGGAGCTTGTCCCAGTCGACAGCCGGCGCGGCTGAGCCGCGAGCTTCGCGCCTGGGAATAGGTTAGGTTAGGTTACGTTAAGGCGGTGACGACCTGCTCGTAGAGCCGGGCCGTCCACTTGAGCCTAAAGAGGCTCCTTGTGATGCCGCAAAGGCTGAGATCCCCGTCTGTAGCAGGTTCTCATGGGCCAAAGACCAGTCCTAGGTAAGAGAGCACCAACCCGATCCCTGGATGAATCATGTTATCTGCATCGGAGATGTCTCGCTTAGTTCCGCAAGATCTGTAAAGACGAAGTGGCCCAGGTATTTCAGTCTTCGTCTGCCTAGGGCTGGGCAATGGCAGAGGAGGTGGAGAACAGTCTCCTCCTCCTCCTCGTCCCTGCAGCTTCTGCAAAAGTCATTATAGTGCACTGACAGCCTGGACGCATGTGTGCCAAGCAGCCAGTGGCCAGTAAATGCCCTGATGGCAAGGGCGCAGCTTTCCCTGCTTAGTGATAGTAGCTCCTTGGAGCGCTTGATGGATCGGCTAGGCCAGATCATTCTAGAGTGGCGACAGGTTTTCAGGTTTTCCCATTTCCTTTCCGCCAGGGAGTGGAAGTGATTCCTACAGAGAAGTCTGCGAGTGGCCATGGGCATGCCAAGTGACTCCCTCTCCGTCAGAAGAGGGAAGGTTGTGCCCTGCCGGGCCAGCTCATCTGCAGCGCAATTGCCTTCGATGTCCCTATGTCCTGGGACCCAGATGAGGTGTAGGTCGTACTGCTCCGCCATCTCGTGAAGAGATCTGCGGCAGGCGTTGATAGTCTTCGAGTTTGAAGATATGGCTTCAAGTGATTTCAGGGCAGCCTGACTATCCGAGAATATACAAATTGGGGCTCCACCACCGGATGGGGGGGAGCTGATCCAGGGCTTCTTTGATGGCATAAACTTCTGCCTGAAAGACGCTGCAGACGTTTAGTCCCAGGTGCTCAGAGTAAATACCTCCTCCCACCTGGCCATCTAATTTTGAGCCATCCGTGTAGATGTGAAGGGACCTCGGCGGTCCAGGTGGTCCCAGGTTCCATTCCGTTCTGTCCGGAATGTGAACATGGAAGGGTGTGATTGGATGATCAGAAGGAACACAGTAGTCAGTATTTTTCTCGATAATGTGTGGGGCAGAGCCGAGGTTCGTGTGTCCGAAACTCGATCCAGGCCGCCTGTTATACAGATCTCGGCCATGCGTTGAGTCCTTTTTAATTTGCCCAGGCATGTGGACCGCTTGAGGTCAGGCCACCAGATTGCCACTCCATATAGGAGTATCGGGCGGATAATAGCCGGGTACAGCCAACGGAAAATCTTTGGGGTCATTCCCCGTCCTAGCCCGAGCCCTTGGCTTGCTGGGGATCTTGTCCCAGTCCACGGCGACGAGCTTGGCACCTGGGTATACTTCCCCCAATCCTGCGATGACCCTCTTATAGAATGCGCCGCCCTGGTGCCAACCGGCATCCTCGCAGCGAGGCAGTGCACCATCAGACGCCAGCAGCTCCTCCACGAACCTGCTGTGCAGTTCCCCAACTCCAATCAGGATCTTGCCTTTAGTTTCCTCGGCAAAGGACCACTGGGGTTGCACCCTGGATCGCTTTGGCTGCGGTGGTTGCACCTCCGCAGACCGCTGGCGCTTAACAGCGCTCCTGCCCGCTTCAGGGTCGGGTGGTAGGGCCTTGGGTCCGGCTGCCTTCCCCGCCTTGGCAGGCTGGAACTCTGGTAGGATGCCCTTCGCCCATCTAATGAGACCCGCCTGCTCTAGGTCCGCCTCCATGGCTGGATTGGCACGCGCTAGGATGAAGGCCGCTCTTCTACGCTCATGGTAGAGCGCCTTCTTACTCCTCTGCTGTTGCTGGGCCAAGCAGCCGGGGGTAGGCTCGCTTCTGGAGCCGCTTGCGGTCACGCCGAGGGAACCTGTTGTGCAGTTCCCCAACAATCCACCGCCACTGGTCCCTCGGGATATGTCCATCACTGGAGCCCTCATCCACCACAAGAATCAGGATCTTACCCTTGGTAACCTCGGCGATGGACCGCTGAGGCTGCACTCGGGAACGCTTCGGCTGCGGCGGTTGTACCTCCGCAGACCGCTGGCGTTTGGCGGCGCTTCTGCCCGCGTCAGTGCTGGCTTGCTGGACGTTGGGGGCAACCACCCTCTCCGCCTTCTCAGGCTAGAAGTCAGGCAGGATGCCTTTCGCCCATTTGATGAGACCCGCTTGCTCCGGGTCTGCCTCCATGGCTGGGTCTTCTTCCTCTGTTGCGGCCGGGACGCGCTTCCTGGAGAGGGGTTGCCTCTGGAGCCGCCTGCAGTCACGTCGAGGGACTTACCTCCGATCACGCTGCTCGGCAGGCCCATCGGTTCGCCCTTACCAGTAGCACTGGTCCCCGGATGGAGGCACTCTGAAGAGCTCTCTTCCTCCTTCCTATACACTCGACCGCTGTGCGTCGAGGGGGTAAACCCCCTGCCGACTTTAAAGTCTGCCGGCCACCTTCGTTTTTGTTATTAAATAGGTCATTCATATTTGGTCCCACGAGTGAGCTGGGACGGGGATGGTCCGCAACGGTAGAGCCCGCATACCGTGGTAAGCCTAGTTAAAGATGGTGGGTCCACCAGAGTCCGCATATTAACGTCCAAGCACCCCCCGGACATGCATTCCTCGGCATATGCTGTTCCACCTTGGATTGGGGTGATTTTTTGGGCAGGAGTTTTCTTTTTCCCGCCCGACTACCATTAGTCAGCATCCTCAGAAGAGACATGACCTACTGAGACCTGCTTCCAGCCGCCCTCACGGGGAGAGTATAGTCGCACTTCCAACGGTAATAACAGTTACGGCAGGTGATTTCTCACCTGTTAGTCCCCCTGTCCGTCTGCTGGCTGACGGCCTAGGATATATATAAGTATATATATTTTGTTTAATTTGTTGGGTAAATTGTTGTTCACGATTTTAGACCAGCGGAGTGGACCGTATTGGACATATGTAGGAAATAAGTATATAAGTGAAAATAATTGCAAGTGAAGTAAGATAAATTTGGAATGGGAAGTTATACTGTGGCTTGGCATATATTTAGACACACACTTAGAATTCGGAATTTTATAGAAATTAATTAAGTCACAATTCTTTACTCGGAATATGAAGTTCTTGGCTGCCATTGTGTTGGATCAATCGGTCTTGGACTTAGACAATAATCATACAGAGAAGTAAGACGAACGAAGTATCGCAAAATCTAACTGTATAACCGGCAGCAATAATGTCATTGCTACTTATCTTGTGCGGTGTTAAAGCCACCGGAACTACTTGAGATTTAAATATCCGGTTTGGAAGGACCAAATGTTTGGAGGGGGGTAGCTTCAACCTGGAATGCACTCGATAACAAAAAAACACGGCTTGACCTACCTGGTTTTGCGGGACGTGCGTATGTCTTTATTTGTAGAATGGTTAATTGGAACTCAATACAAGAGACTTAAACTAACCTGGGTGAGCGGATTGAAAGCTAATACCCGAGAAAGAGGGTGAGAGAAAGTGTGTGTACGGGATCACACTGCCTCCGAAGAATAAGCGCCCTATCGATTTCCACTGAAGTCAAATATCTGGGAGTCATTCTGGACTAGCGATTACTGTGGAGACAAGATGTAGAACATGCCGTTTTGAAGGCCACAACGTCCCTAATGAGCTTGCAGGAAAAATTGGGGAGTGTCTCCAAAAAACCTACTGTGGATGTACGTTGCTATGGTGATTCCCCTAGCCAGCTACGGAGCTGCGGTTTGGGCGAATCGCGTTAACCTTGATGTCACGAGAAGGCAACTAAGCAAACTTAAGGGATTTGCCTGCATGTGTTTCCCGGGCGCTATTCGCACTTGCCCATCCACAGCTCTAGATGTGCTACTCGGATTTCCATCACTGCACTTGTATATCAAGCACAGTGCGCGCAGATCTAATATAAGGATAACAGGGGCAAGACCAGCTGACCCGGCTGCGACTGCAACTGACCTGTTACTGGAATAGCCGCAGGAAGCTCAGTTGGCCATGTTTAGTTTTGATAAACTCTTCAGAATGGAACTTAGCTACAAGTCGGAGTAGGCGAACATGTCTACCACCTACGATGTGAAACCACAAACTATTAAATGGTACACTGACGGCTCATTAGCAGAGGACGGTGCGGGTGAGAGAGTCTGCTGACTTTGATTAAAATATCACGAACCGCTAGGGAAATTCGCCAGTATCTTTCAAGCGGAAGTACACGCGATTGTGAGATGTGCCTGGTTCAAGATTGAGAGGGGCTACAATCGAAGAAACAAAGCCATTTTCTAAGATAGTCGGGTAGCAATTAAAGCACTCAATGCACACATGGTTGTTTCTAGAGTAGTATTGTAATGTAAATGAACAATAAAGTAACCATATACTGGGTATTATGGTATGCGGGGATCCCCGGCAATGAAGTGGCCTACGTCATAGCTAGAAAGGGGGCGAGCACGCTTTTTCATGATTCTAAACCTTTCTGTGGACTAGGCCCAGGAGTCATCAGCCATAGCAGTCGTGCGGATCTTATGACTGCCTGCGAGGACTTCTGGCGGTCCGTGCAAGGGACAAGGCAGAGTAAACGTCTGCTAGGTTTCCTGACCGGACATTGCAGACTGCGCTGAAAACGTGAAAGCTAATTCCCGGTGATGTCGAGGGAATATTTCCATCAGCCTGGAAAAGTGTGCCATTGTCACGTACACGTTGCGCAGGGACTCTTGCCCTGGCGTGTTTGTTCATTAGCAGCTCCTCCCCCAGCTTAAGGAGTATACTTACCTGGGCCTGGTTCTCGACAGAAGACAAGAGCTAAGCTGGAGAATGCTGCTCGGAGGCTGCGTTGGCTTACCCGCACTGCCAGCAAGCTAAGCCTTAGCAATAAAAGGCGAATTAACCTTGCTGTTTAAGCTCCTATTTGGAAGTATGGGCTCTCTAAATATGGCGCTGCCACCATGACTAACCTCAAAAGGATCAGTGGTTTTTAGGCGGAATTCTTGAGGCAAATCACAAGGGCGGAGCGGCTTATCCGAACACTGATGTCTACCGTGAGCTCCGTGTTCCCTTTGTTGGAGACTTCCTGAATGAAATGGCTTGTGCATCGCAATCGCTTGGCAGGAGATGTAGATGCTACTCAAGTTAGAAGAAGACTGAAGAGGGTTACACTTAGCCAGCTAGCTCGTCGAAGAATCAGCTAGCCACTTTGCTCTCCAAAGCTTACTTTCCACGCCTTCAGCTTCCCATTCAAACTGTTACTCTACTTTCAGTACCTCCTTCTGTTTACTCAGGCAGCTGTTGAGCATGGAAGTCACTAATTATTACTCTGTCAATTTCAGTAATACTACAGAGAAATGGTTGATTAATAAAATATATAGTAGTAGCGATAACAGCACCTAAATAAACCTCTTAAAAAACAAAAACAAAAAAAACTCGATAGGGGAGTGCCAAGGTATCGGTCGATTGAGGCTGGCCCACTTGGGCCCTTGGGCTCTTCGACCAGGTGACATCATCATGGCTTGTACTGATCGATGAGCTATAGCTCAGACATTAGGAAGAGTTCACAATTGACCCTGCTGGTCGCAGTGCACAAACTTCTTACTATTACAATTATTATTATTATTATTATTATTATTCTTAATATTATTATTATTATTATTATTATTATTATTATTATTATTATTATTATTATTATTATTATTATTATTATTATTATTATTATTATTATTATTATTATTATTATAATAATTATTATTATTATTATCATATGTAAGGAGGGTTTTGAGCTTTTGTTCTGTAGGGCTTCGTTATTAATTAGAAAAGTGGTTTACATTTGGCACATGCAAATCTAAATCACAACGCTTGTATACAGTTACGGAATCGAACTATACCATTGACTACAATTTTACAGTTTTGACATATTTATATAATTATAATTTTTTTAAATGGTTCTCGTTTAGACTTCTCGTTCAACTAGAGGAAACAGAGAGACGTTTCGACGATTTTTGGCAGACACATTTGGATTCTTTGGAGCAATGTTTGCATCTTCGAATATTCGAGCAAGATTTCCATAATATAAAGGTTTTAATGCTATACAAAATAATTACTAATTTATTTTTCTTAATAATTGATTTTACAATTTAAGAACACATTTGACGGACATACAAAGTCAATAGCTGAGATGACAGAGATAGGAGAGAGTGCCGAACGTGCTCTAGAACTTTTGGAAAAAACAAACGATTTTTATAAAGTTTTTCAAGAGGACACACAAAGAGCAAATAAAATTTTGTTGCTTGGACAAACTCTAATTAATTCTCAAGAAATGTACCCATGGATAGTTGTTCAGCCAAAGTACGACGAATTAAATCGTGTTTGCGCGTTGATCGAATTGCGTATTAGCAAAAGGCTAGATACCTTAACCAGAAATCATGAACTAATGGAAAGAGTAGAGAGCGTAAGTTGTCATAATATTTATACACTTGGTAAATATAAATAAATCGCGATTTTCTTTTTAGGCTAACCAGTGGTGTGCTAATGGTGTAGAACTTTTAGCATCACAAAATATGGAAAAGTGCACAGCATCTGCGGACCTGACCCAACTGCTGGATTTTATTGCGTCAGCATCTGACTTTAAATTATCAAGTCCAAGTGAATTTAAGCAAATTTTTTTAGAAAGTACAACACCAGAAACTAAGGCTTTAGTATCACAGGTAAGTAAATAATTGTTTGAATGTAATGTGGGGTATACCCCCACTTTAAATTCATACACATAAGTGCGACTCTTTTCTTTAAGGGGGCATATACACCTAGAAAATATTTTTGTATATTTTTTTTTTTATTTTCTTAAAGTTTGATATCTCAAGAATGTCTGGTCCAAGTTTCAAGTCAAAATGCGAAAAATTAAGAAGTTATAGCCGAAAATTCAAGCCATCGTTCAAGGAGCGCCCTATATTGACAAATTTTCAAACGCGTTTTTCTGGAAATTATGCTTTCCGAGTCGGTACCAGAAATATCTCGAAAACCATTGAACCAATTGACTTGAAATATTCTGTGAATATTCTATACATACTATAAATATGTAGTCTTTATTTTACGTTTTTTTTTCGATTTTTAGTAATTTTTTTTTTTGGGAAAATAAGCACGACTTTTTTTATGAAAATCGCAACTTTAGTTTAGTTTAAAAGACCGCCATTATGTCAAAAATCGATATTTCCAAAATCGGCTACGATAAAGACTAGATAAAAGAATCTGTTTAATAATCTATTTGGTTTTTATACCCTTGCAGGGTATTATAATTTTAGTCAGAAGTTTGCAACGCAGTAAAGGAGACATTTTCGACCCTATAAAGTATATATTCTTGATCAGTATCAACAGCCGAGTCGATCTAGCCATGTCCGTCTATCCGTCTGTCCGTCTGTCCGTCCGTCCGTCCGTTTCTACGCAAACTAATCCCTCACTTTTAAAGCTATCTGAATTAAACTTTGCAGATAGTCTTCTATATGCTCTCACTACTAAGTCGGAAGTCATATGGATGCCGTATAACCAATCGGTAAATTTTAATCAAAAAAATTAGAACCAATTTTTAAGATATTTGCATGAAATTTTTGATCTGACCATTTTGGTTTTATTTTAGAATTTCGGTGTTTATGGTTGAGGGTTAAAAAAAAAGATTTTTTTTTATTGCATATTATGAAAGTATAGTAACTCAAGAATGTTGTATGTAAATAGGAAGTCAATCGGAGCAAAACTCACAAAGATATAGCTTTGGAAGTAGGCGGGTCCCGAACGACTACCTGAGCTACGAAAAACTTTAAACGCGTTTTTCTCAAATCGATGTTTTTTGAGTCGGTGCACTCTGTATCCCAAAATGTATTCAACCGATCGTTCTCAAATTTTTTACAGTATTTCCTTACATAATTTATGAAGTAACCCTGTCGAGATTTTTTCGTTTTTGATTTTAATTTTTTGACTATTAACAACAATAGTCATGAATTTGGCCAAAAATCGGTATTTTCACTTTCAAGTCTTGTAAAAAGTTCAAAAATTTAAAAAGAATGGAAAAACTCGACAGCGATACCTAGAGGGACATTAAAATTGATGGGAAAACTTTGGTTATTTCATTTGAGATGATCCAGTGCTGAGGTATGACGTGCACCGCAAAATGTATTTTTTCTGAGGCGCCTGCGAAGAATTGCTGCCATTCGGTAAATTTTTAATATTTTCCAACCAATATTTCACAGAATATAGTTTAATTACTCTCTTTAATGTAAAATAATCAGAAATAAATATACTTTCACCGTACGCCCAAAAAAAACCTGGAAAAACATATGTTTTTCTGCCTTAATTGAATTAATATTAATTGATATTAATTAATATTTTTTATAAAAAAAATAATAATCAAAACATTTTATTTATTTATTTATTTTTTATTTGTAACATTTAAAAATAATTACCATTTTTATAAAAAAAAAAAAAGAAAAAATAAAACAAATTATTAATTAGTATTATTATTTTTTTCTCGTGGAAAATATGGTTATTTTCAAACTTATTTGCATGTCCTAATAGAGTACATTTCGAAGGATTATTTGTATGCTATTGGTTTGCCACGCCCCACTCCGTAAAATAAAGAATAATTTAATATTCCCTTCAGTTCCTTGCCCCAGGATTTCCTCGCGACATGCTTCATGGGTTTCATATAGAAAAGTTGTTCTCGTGAACTTCGGAGTGCATATTTGATTTATTTTCGAGCTGATTCGATGCAGCGGTTTTTGACAGTTCGGAATTTAAAGAGAAATGGAGATGGTGGGAAAGGAAAGAAGAAAATCTCTGTCGAAAACAAAGTGTGTTGCATCAAAATACCCTTTTAAAAATAAGTTATAATATTTTTAAATATTTAACTATATATTTGATGAATTTTTATCTATTAAGTCCTATGGAAAGTATTACAAATTTGTTTTAAGCCAAAATGTTATTTATCTGCCCTATGTGGTTCAATTTACAAGGAATTTATTTGGTCGGGTATACAATGGCACGCGACAGAATTTTCGGTCTTCGGTTTTTTTCTCGATCTCCTAATTGTCTTTGAATAAGAGTTGACTTTTGCTGCATTCAGAAATGTTTTGCGTATTAGTTAAAGTTGTGTGAAAGTGAAATATTATAATAGTTATTTGTGTTTTAATAATAAATTCATTTGCAGAATTGATCTTGAACCTGGATCCGCCTTGAACATAGAGGGTTTACATGGAAACCGCACTACATATGCAGAGTTTTCTTTTAGTTTAAATTAATTTGTATGTAATATATATTTGTGCTAAATATTGAATTATTTAATTTGACCTTAACATATGTTTTATTTTATTTACAGATATTAGTCTGTTAAAGGGCCACCAGCCGGCGCACAGTTGCCGGAAAGATACAGATACTATACAAAAATCCAATTTTTCATGACAACGGATCGTATATATATTTTTCAACTTTGATTTAATTTTAAAAATGGCTCGACAACCCTCGATGGGTTTGGCGTATGGGGTGTTGTTCTTGAATATGTTCTTTAGCATATTCAAAAAAGATCGGCTGCCCCGAACTGCCACCCCGATTTTCCAAAGCAAAAGATACTTTCAAAAGACAGAGATACTATACAAAAATAAAATTTTTCATGACAACGGATCGTAACAATTTTTATTGCATTCGACAGGTAATAGTTCAAAAGGGCTGAATAAATTAAATCAATTAAATCGGTTAAATATTAAAGAAGTTACACGTGTTCAAAGTTAAGCCTTTTTTGGGTTGCAAAAAAAGTAGGTAGTTTTTTAGCATAATGCAGACTTTGCGGTAGATTTTTTAGGTAAAATATGTAACCGATCGGCTTGGTTATGGTCTCTATCGAAAGGGTAATTAAATCTCGGTAAAACGAAGGTAGAATAAAATTATAATATTTTTTCCACGTTCAGGCGTACCTTTTTTACCGAAGTACTATTTTTCACCTATTTCTCAACTTTGATTGACTTTTAAAAATGGCTCGACAACCCTCGATCTGTTTGGCGTATGAGGTGTTGTTCTTGAATATGTTCTCTATCATATTCAAAAAAGATCGGCTGCCCCGAACTGACACCCCGAATTTCCAAAGCAAAAGATACTTTTAACTCAGCGTAAAAAACGCGCGGTTTCGTGCAAATTCAGATAGTCGCTGCGCAGCACGAAATTGTATGGCGGGCATACATTTTTCCTGTATTGGCGGCTTGTTTTTCAATTCCTGACTTTGTAAGGACATTTAATGATATAAATTTAATGTGTAATGAATAATAAGTCATCAACAATATTAATTTATGTAAACTTGAATGACTATTTTTAACAAAAAGTGAATAAATAATTCAAAATTGACAAAATGAATAAATTATAGAAAAAATTTTGTTGTTCTCTAAAATTTGTTTATGTTTGTTTTTGAAACATTTAATATGCACCATATTAGAATTTTAAGAGAAAACAAACGAAAAGTATTGTTCGAAATTGAATAAAAACTGAGAAAACTGCCTCAAAAAACATTCATTTTCTATTATAAAATCTAATATTTATCACACAATATTGTAATTTTTAATCGAAAGATATTAAAATTACCTTTCATATAAAAAAAAATTTATGAAAATATCTCAACTGGTTCAAGAGTTATGATTTTTGTTAAGCAAAAGTATCTCAACTCCAAATGTACGGCAGAGAAGATTCGACACACGCTCTTAGGAATAATGTTAGAAGTTATTAAAAAACAAGTAAGAAAGCTACAGTCGTTCGTGAACGACTGTTATATACCCTGTACCAAAATATATCGCCGCTCGAATTAGCTCCCGATTATAAATAAAATGGCTAGAAAGGTACTTGTCTTTCAATGTCAATGTTTTTGCAACTTCTGTTGATGTTCGCCAAATTCATAAGAAATTAGAATTAAATCATTAAAAGGGATCAAGTACATCCAAACATGAATTTACATATAAGCGTGGGAACTTCGTTGCACCAATCATTTTGCTCTTGGTTCCCACGCTCTCAATGTGCTTTTCTAAGAATCTCTCACTCTCAATAAAGTTTTGGCACGAGCCTGAGAGAGCAAGTCAAAACAAAACAAATAAAATTGAGTTTATCGGTATTTTTGCTTATAGAGCATGGGCGTCGCCAAGGGGGACGGAGAAGGGAAGTTGCGCCTTTGCTCATTGTCCATATCCACTTGACCCCCCTGGGCCATCGGATGACGACGCCCTTGTATTAGAGCAATGCCAAGAAATGCAATACCAGCACTATAATATTTTGAGGAGATATTTTCTCTCTCTTCG
>VNJU01006961.1:0-42799 GCA_008042675.1 Drosophila seguyi | reverse complement strand
CTTTGTCGCTACAAAGTGAACTGCGGAAAACACTTTTTTTATGGAGCACTGCATTAGTTCAGAAATTTCTTTTAATGTGCTTCCATCTTCTTTCATTTTTTTCATAATTTCTCGTTCTTCTGCACTGCAATGTACTCCGCGACCCATTCTGAGAATAATAGCCAAATGTAGAACGGTATTTTGACAAATTTGTTAATTTTGAGCTTAACTCACCTTAAGGTATTCAAACTATACGGTTTTTTGTTTAAAAAAGCAAATTTAAGTCAAAAGTTTCGCACAATTCGAAGATTTTTCTATTTTTTTTTCCAGCCTAAACACGTGGTGACTTGCAAGCTTAGCGAACAGCGCAAATATTTGCTGCGAAAATGACTCAAAAAGGAGAACAAAATAAAGCACTGGTATTAGTGCACATGTGTAATTGGTTTCATGCATGTATTTTTCGTACATGATTAGCAATTGGGATTGAAGCGCAAAGAAGAATATTTTTTCTATTATTTTTTCCAACACTGTATATCTTTATTAGTCTTAACATTAATTTATTAAAATTTGTATATTCATATTTATAAGTATAAGCACAGATTTAAATAAATATTTTTTCATTTAGTTTGTTAACTATCTTTATTAGGGCACAGTTATTATAAAACCAAAGATATTTAGATTAGTTTTGAAATTTAAAAGCTTAAAACATTAGTTAAATCCCGGCAAAATATTTTAATTTTCTTATTAAATTAATAAGAAAAATATATCGAAAAAGTTGTCGCCACTGTAATGAATGCTTACGTGTACTCACTTCCCTCTCAGGGAGGTTTTTTCCTCTCTTGTTGTGTGCGTGACTCTCTTACTCTCTTTGGATTGAAAATAAAATTGTCTCTGCATTTAATTGCGAATTATTATTTATTTTGCTTTGTTGTTGCAGTATCGGAAGCATAAAATTGGCTCATAAACAAATCTGCAGCAGTTTTTTAGGCACAAAATTGAAGCACACAATGCAATCCAAATCAAGTGACGGCCGAAAAGTAAGCACATGTTCAACATATATATTATAAATACATATAAACATCTGCATCACTCTCTGGCAATCTCTCGCAAACGGTCGCTCAGTGAAACCGGATTGGCGAGTTTCGAAAGAGCGCGTTTCGGAAGAGCGCTATAGTGAGTATAGTGGAGTGCTCTCCTGATCTCTCACTTAACAAATATATATACAAAAATACATACATATATACATATATTTCTATTTTTAGACGGATCGAGAGCAAATAGTGTCTGATAACAGAGTCCAGAGCCGTTCTGTGCCAATAAATCTCACCCAAAATCAGCAATAACTTGTTTAAATATAAAGTCGTATGTTTTCACCAGTAACTTAAAAATTTTATTTAAAATTAATTATGTTATATGTATTATGTTTAGAAAAATAAAATTTATAATCAACATTATGTTTTAAATAATTAATAATAATTAATTAATTTCTGTAATAAATGAATATGAACATTTGTGTTTACTATTAAGTTTTATTTAGTGTTCTTTATACCTTACCTTAATTTAAAATTATAAGGAAATTCGCTTATTTATAACCAGGCTTTTGAGAAAGAAGGTTAATTAGTAAATATGTAAGATACAAAAATATTTAATTATGAAAGGTTTTTTTTGTGTGGGATATAGAGATTAATCTAGCGTATTAAATATAACTTTATGTATGCATAGAATCTAACTGACCCGATATATACAACATTTTTATCTGCAAAATTATAGTCTAAGCTAATACCATTTGGACTTTTATTTAGAAGAAGACCCCATTTCGGCAGCCTTTTTGCCCGTCTCGAAGATCTTCTCCAGCTGGGTGAGAAGGCCTATAGCGCGATAGTTCTCCTCCATTAGAGCAAAATCCTCGAGGGGCTTTAGCAGACGCAGAGCATCCTTGTAGCTCTCCACGCAGCTTGGCAGCTGTGCTTCGTTGCTGGCCTCTGAGTAGTGACCAGGACTGGGAGCGGGAGCAGATTCTGGCACTTCCGCTTCCACGGATTCATTATTATTAAAGGGTTGAAGTTGTTGTGGGGAGTGATGCAACTTTTCTATCTTCGAGGAACAGTGGTTGGAATTATCATCCATCTTTCGCTTAATCGGTGTTCTGGTTGAGCCACACCTCTCGTCTTCATCCTCATCTTCATCTTTGATTTCTATCAATTCAGTGGGAGTTTCTATGGCCACACAGTCATCATCGTCTTCGCCTTCGGGCCTTAAGTTTTCTGTGGGGGTTTTCAGCGATTCCGTTGTTTGTTCCTCGTCTTCTTTTTTGTGAGCTAGGGTAATCTTTTGGTCGTGTCGGCTGCAATAGCTGACGATATCGCGCAGGTCCAAAGAGAGAGGAACCCGGCGGTGGGTCACAGGAACACCCACAGAAAAGGTAAAGTTATAGTGGCTCTTAAAGTGATTAAACCAGGTCTTGTCGGGGAAGAAGCTATCGATCTTCAAGATGTCCCTCAAACTAATGGCCACGGAACGCAGATTGTCCATGTCGAGGCGCCCCTTGTGATGCACCTGCGAGCGCTGGATGTATTCGTAGAGACATTTCTCCAGAAACGTGATCTTACGCTTTCGTCGCATATGGACCTCGTCCGAGGTGGCTTGGTTCTGGCAAGAAGTGTTCATCAGGGTCTTAGCGCGATACAGTGGTCGTTCGATGGCCCTTTGATCACTGGTTGTGGGTGGAGCGGGCTCCGGAGATCTGGGCAGCAGGTTGCACGCCATGGAGGTGTGTCGTCCGCAGTATGACATGATGTCCCTCAAATCCATCGATCTCGGCGGCCTTCGCGTGATCGTAATCTGGCGATTCGAGAGAGTTATATTGTAGGCGGCCTTGAAGTGATTAATCCAGGGTTTGTTCGGCGTAAAGCCATCGATGCGCATCAGGTCGCGGAACTCGATGGCCCGGTTGCGAATCAGCTCCTCGTTAATGTCGCTGTTCAGATAGAACTGAGCCCTCTGGATGTACTCATACAGGCAGTGGCCCAAAAAGTTCAGCTTACGACGACGAAGTTCGCTGTCCTTGGGAGCCTGATTACTCAGGACATTTGTGGCCATGTGGAACTCCAGGATTGCCTTTCGGTTGGACACTACGCTCTTGATTTGCTCCCAGCTGCAGTTAAAGTTGCGAGCGATCTTGCTGTACATGGGGACAATGTCGTACTGCCGTATAGCGGCAACGCGCTCCTCCAGGGTCAGCACGTTTCGGATCCGCTGCGTTCCTCCAGCACCATCGCTCTGATTGTCGTCTTCATTCTGGGATTGGAGGAAATAATATTAATTAGATTTATAATAATTATTTTTATAAAATTACAATTATAAAAATTATTATACTTTTGTAAAACAAAAGGAAGCTATCAAGCCTCAGAAAACTTTGCCAAAAACTTTGTTTAACGATCAGTCGAAATTTATATACATTTTTATTATACGTTACCCACTGTAGATCGACTACTTACGTCAGAGTACATATCCACGGGCTCTCTTTTGGCTCGCAATGACACTCTCTTCACGGGGGTTAACTCTCTTCTTGGGTGGGTAACCTTCACTCTTTCTTGGTATGAAAATAGCTGCGCATAAGGTTTAAAATTATACTTTACCTTGCCGAAATATTAAAACCAATTACGTACCTTTATTGTTGCTGCACCATTAGATGCATGTCTCACAAATAAATTTGCAGCAGGTTTTTAGGCACAAGCTGACGCGGAATCTCCAAATCGTGTGAAAGGCGGTCGAAGAATAAAACACATGTTCAACAGATAATTCGTATATATACATACATACCACCGATTCGCTCTCCCCTGGCAGTCAGTCGCTCTTCTGGCGGCCAGCAAAACCGGATTGACGAGTTGTGGGCGTTATGGGAGAGAGCTCTCTCACTCTCTCCCGATCTGCGCCTATTTTTAGACCGATCGAGAGCAAATAGAGCACATTGGGAGAATCAGCTTTAACTGGTTCCAAATATTTTATATTTTTATTTGCCATTAATTAACCAACTGGCTTTTTAGTTATTTTGATCGGTTGAGGTTGATGGTTAAAAAACAAATTATAAGTTGTTTCAATACAGTTTTGCCTTTATTTATATTTGTATTTATTAAAATAAACTTAATAACTATTATTCAACCTGCAAATTTTTACTTATAAGGATCAGTAATAAATTTATAGTAGTAGGATCTTCTTAAAGGAAGTTTCTTTAGTGTTGTTGCTCACTTCCTTATCTAATTAAGAATTGCCTTTTAATAAATATATAAAAAATCTCTATGTTATTAGTCTGCTTCTGTTTTTCCATTCACAATATAAAGCCTAAAATTAGAAATTAGGTAAGTTATTATATCAACTAAACTAAGATCACAGCTAACACTCAAAATCTTCACTTTTCGCCGGATTTATTAAGGCTGCCTCAACTTCAGACAGAAGACCTATGGCCCGATAGTTATCATTTAACATGGCATACTCCTGCAAAATTCTCACGTGTGCCAATGCCGTATTTTTATCCTCGATGGCTTTCAAACCATCCTGAATCAAGATGACTTCCTCGAAGTCTACTAACTCCGTCTTGGCAACGTTTTCCGTCTGCAAATAATAAAGCAATGATTAAACAATTTTATTATTATATTATTTTTATACCCTTGCAGGGTATTATCATTTTATAAATATATAACCTATAAATCATATATATTACTGATCAGTACTAACAGCAGAGTCGAACCACCTATGCCGTCCAGAATTTACAAATTTTCAAAAATGCATAAAATTGTTTAAAGCTGTTTAATCTTAATAATTAAACATAATGTTTTTTATAATGAGTTTCTTGCTTAAACTGCAAGGGATATAATCATCGGTTGACCGAAGCTAGATTTTTCCAATGTAATTTTATTAATACATGCCTCTTTTATGACATCAGATATAATTTCATCGTTCATGGATTCATCGAGCGGCTAATATAAATTAATTATATTAAATTGTAAATTAAAAAAACTACTCTGAAATTTCACCTCACCTCAATTTCTATATAACTTGAAGGCTTTGGTAGATCCACTTGTGTTACACTTTCCTGCATTATGCTGAAGTCGGTTACAGGCTGATAATAAAGTAAAATAAAGTTTTCAAATATATAAGATTATAATAAAGGTAAACCTACTTCGATTTCCACCTTAATCATGGACTCAATATCTGTATTTAAGGCTGGTTCCACCGTCGGAGTCTATAAGGATTTATTATTGTGAAAAAATAACTTTTTCATATTTCGTGGCTTACCATAGCTGATTTAGAAACCGTACTATTATTGTTTGGTGTACTCCTATTTGGAACCAGCTCAACGCCATTTTGTAAGACCTTATGAGCCCACTTCAAGCACACCTTACAAACCTTGGGACAATTTTTCTTATTTTTATTTGCGCGCTGAAGATATGCACATCTTTTACAGCCTACATTGTCCATCTTTCTTTTATCGATCCTTTCCTAAAAATTACTGTTTTGAAATAGTATAGAATAGGAATTGTTCGTTATATTTACTTTGGATTTCAAAGCCACTTTATTGGAAATGCATTTGGAATCTGTTTTTGGCCTTTGCGTATAACTCTAAAAAAATTAAATTAGAATAAATTATTAACGAACCAAACTTTATGCAGTTTTAATTAAATAGTAATTCGATTAGCCTTACTTTCATATTTATATTTTTTTGTTGAATGGCTTTCGTCTGTGGCATTAGTGTAGAAACCTGAAACGATAATTAAAATTTCGTTGTAGATACATATTTAATAATTATCTGATTTTTTTTTAGCTGGTTTGAATTAATTATATATGAATAAGATTATCCCTAGTTCAATATCTACAGAGTTGGATTAACACAGTCTTCTTACGTTTTTTTCTATATTTCCCATCACGACCATATGAATGGATTTTGTTTCTGTCTTAGGTTTTGGCGAAGAATTCTGAAACGAGAATTTAAAATCCGCGATACAGATATATTTTTATATTTATGTGATTTTTTTAAAGCTTCCTCTAATTAACTATATATGAATAAGATTCTCCCAAATTCAAGATCTAGAGAGTTAACCCAGATTCTTCTTACGTTTTTTCCAATATTTTCCATCACGACCTTATTAATGGTTTTCGTTTCTGTTCTAGGTTTTGGTGTAGAAACCTAAAAAATATTTATTAATTTAAACTGATGTAATATTTTATTTGGATCATATGTACATATATGATATACATATGTTCACACTGATTTGCATCTAGGCAATTTCAATATATAGGACCTCTTACCTTCTTGCTGGAATTCACCGGCTTGCTACTGGAGGGAGGCTTTAGCACCTTCACCTTGGCCGCCTCCATCTGCACCAAGCGAAGTTTCCAGCGCTCACGCAGCTCCTTGGTCTTTTCCTGCCACTTAACCAGACCATAGATAGAATGCCGATGGGAGCGAACCTTGGCGGGATCCGACTCCTGCTTGACCGTGACTCTAAGAAAGGCCAGCTCATTGCTTTTCTCCTCGCTGATTTTGTCTATTCCCCGCAAGTGTCTGACCACCTTCATGATTTCGGCTTCTTGCAAAGCCTTTAGCTTGAGGCTGTACTTGGCCATGAGATCGCGTACCAGGATCTGATCCTTGATCGCCGCCATCACTTGCTCCTTGATGGTCTGCCGCATTGCAGTGCATGTCTCCATGCGGTGAGCATCTCGCAAGAGGTCAATCCTTGCGGTTATAACTTTCACGCGATGGGACAGGCCCAGCAGATGAGATTCCAGGCGGGTAAACAGAGACGTATTCGGTGGCCGGTCTCCAGGCGGAGCGGGACCCACGGCAAATATACTCGTTATCTTTGAGTTTTCCATATATAATTTAAAGGTTTATAACTAATTTTGAAGGAAATATCTTGTTTATGTGTCGAGAGTGACCGTACTCGGAATAATATTGCCGGACTGCTGGAAAGGTGTTGCCAATAACGTGTTTAATGTTGCCGGACTTCTTAAATAGTGCTGCCAATAAAGAGTTAATGGATTCTATGTGGCCAGAAAGTTAAGCAGGTGCTGCCAATAACAACACAATGGAATTAATGTAGCCAGACTGCTGCCAAATAATACGTATTACCTTTACACCCTCACCTCCTCCTACAAGTAATTAATACTTTGATTAAAGACATATAATATATTTTATATTCTTACAAGCTTCAGCCAAAAAAAGAGAAGAGCTATGTCAAAGATATTTAGATTTGTTAAAGCTAAAGGTGTATAATTTATTATCCTATCTAAGATCTAGTTTTAGGTCTATTCATTATACTTTCACGACTGGTCCACCTCAAAGTCCTTTGCGTTGGGCGGATACTGAATAGCATGTTCCGCCTGCATGAGCAGCCCAATGGCCCGAAAGTTGTCCTGGATCATGGCGAACTCCTGGAGGGCCCTCAAATGCTTTAACGCCTGCTCGGTGGTGCCAATGGAAAGCTCTTCCTTGGTCTCTACGATGCTAACTTCAGGCTCGGCAGCGTTGTACACCACAACGTGATCCGTTTGCGGCGGTTCTACACGGATATTGTAGCTCCTTCTAATCTTCTGCTCCTGTCTACCGGCAGTCTCGCCGCCATTCATGGTTTTCCGCTTGCGATTGGGACGCACCTCGACAGATGAAACGACAGGCTCTTGATTGCCGCCCAGGATTGAGATCTCCGAATCTGCTTCGTCGTAGTCGTCGACGAGGAACGAGGCCATTGGATTGGAGTGGTCGTAATCGTCGTAGCCCAGTACCACCTGGGTGCCAGGCGGAGCCTCGTCCTTGAGGATCTCTGACATCTGGTCGTAGAACGGCCAGTTGTGCTGATACTGTGACCCGCGCTCCAGATGCTTGTTGCGGATGCAGAAGTACGTCTTCTTCAGGTTCCTGAACTTCCGGTCCAGCTGAACGGCATCAATATCAGTCATCCCCAGCTTGGTCAGCAAGGTCACAATCTCGCCCCAGACATCTTTGACCTTACGTCGCGGATCCCGAAACTGCTCCAGTCGGTTGGTGTAAAGTGTCAGCAACATCTGGGTGTATGCAGCAGTCCATTTCTTATCTCTGACTGGTTTTTGGGGAAAGCATAACGATTGGTTTCCGTTTATCTTTTATTGCAGTCCTACTTACGCTTGATGTCCATCCTTTCATTCACTTGCCTGGCAACCAGTCCTGCGAAATTGTGAAAAAATAATGATGACAATGGCCTAGACAATGGTTTTTCCCTTTATTTTTTTGACGCCGTCAGGGGAAGGTATCATGATCAAATCAGCTGTTACAGAGGTGCAAAAACATCGATGACAACATCGATGCATCGATGTTTTTTGAATTTTCATCGATGTGCTTGCACCTCTACGGTCCGGGCCTGCTTAGCCGTTCGTGGTGAATACCTAACACAACGGCCGCGTTTCGTGGTGATTAGCTAGAGACCGCAGGTATTTCTCCTACCGGCAGTAAATTGAATAGAATCCATTAAGTACTCTTAGGTACCAGAAGGTGGCGCTTAAGAAGCTGTACAATGTAAGTCTATTTGGGTTAGTTTCGATAAAAACGAATTTGAACGAAGGCGTGCATTTTCGATTATTACTTTGTCATTTTTTTAAATTTTGCCTTGAAACTTGGACCAGACATTCCCAAGACACCAAACTTTAATAAATTAAATTCTAGGTGTATATATATGCCCTCTTAACAAAGTTTTTTTTTAACATATACGCACAAACCCTGAGATATAAGTATTAGTAAGGTTTTATTTATTTTGAAAATTGAATTATTATCCCATATTGCATGTTTAATTTATGTAATAAAATCCGGTACATATTAGAAAATAGATAATATACGTAAAACAGAGAAAAAACTATGTTTTCATATATGTAAATGGTTTTTTATCAGACCAAAATGAATCGATCATCAATGAGCTTGTTACAAACTGCAAGGGAATGCAAATACCTTTCTTGTTATTCCATTAAACCAATCGAGCGTATCCAAATGTCAGCACTTTTGAATTTAATTTCCGCTTAAAAACTAAACAAAATTAGCATACGCACGTTGCACTCGAATGTTTTTCTTTTTTCGTTTTTGTCATATATATTTTCCCAGAAACACCTGGACGAGCAGCAGGGGATGTGTGAAAGAGTTGGTCAGCTGAGAAGATTTCAAGAAGCGCACTTCCGTTCTGGCCTAGATAATAACCGTGAAGTAGGAGTTGCAACCCCAGAAATGCGCTTTTTCCAGGTGACTTTTCTTTTCACTTTTTTAAAGGGACTGCAGCGGAGCGCAACCACGCTGAAGAGGTGTTGTTATGCGTGGGGGTTGTCTTTGGACTCTTTAGACCCTCTAGACCCTGACTTGCCTTTAAAATAGGGCCCGAAACCAGAGCCAGATAATTGTTGCGCAACAAGGCGAAGCAGCCAACAACTCAGTGATTTTCCCATGAGGAGTCTCAGTTGGACCAAAACGCGATCAGCGGGGCATAAAATGTGGGAAAATCAACTCGGATATGATTGACAATGGGCTCGCAGTGGTCTTTGTTGCCTCCTTCTGCGCCCTGGCCTGGCCTGCCCATGGCAATGGCTTCATTATGCCGACCAGCTCCCACAGTAATAACACTTTTGGGCTGCCTGGCCTCATGAAAATTGCACTTCGTGCTGGCGGTTTTCAAATTCATTTCGCCTCAAATGTGTGGCGTTGCCTTTGGGCGCCCAAAAAAGAGAAAATATAAAAATAAACCCAACTCTTAAATCTTAAAACTCCCGCAGCCAGAGTTAAGTTGCACTGTGGAAGCCAAGGTGAGATTGCTCCACTATCGACCCAGTGGGGTTATTCTATCACGGATTGTATTTTACTTCGGCAGCGAGAAAAACACAGAGGAACATTAATTATAGTTCTTATGTTTTTTTTGATAGCTATATTTGATTTTTATACAAGTTTTGAAACTAAATATTAAACGGGAGCTTGGAAATAATTATAATTAAAAGGGTTTAAAAGAGTTATTCGAAGAGAATTGATTTTTGTAACAATTTTGTGGCTGTAAGGTTTTAAATTTGTTTTTAAATACCTTATAAATGGTTAATTAATTAATAGCTAGTCTCCAAAATATTTTTTACCTTCTTAATGAATATTAAGCAATTTTTTTTTAAAGACTTTAGTCTTTAAAATATTGTAGTAAGCCTAAAAGTTGTAATCTAATTTAGCTGATAGTTTCTACAAATTTTATAAAGATGTATTGTTTTAAGCATAATTGAGGTAATATTGCCTAAAATACAACTGATAAAATATTAAATTATAAATCTAAACAGAAAAAGACTTAATAAATAACCTCAATAAAATTAAAAATAAATTTAAAATTCTATTTTATAATTATACTTACTTGGATAGTTTTCTCTCCTTTTCAGATCTAAACTATGTTTGAATGTATAATTTTTTAAGTGAAACCCATAACAGACTTCCATAATTTAGGCTGCACAGTAAAGATACCCCACTGCTGTTGCTGCAGCGACAAGATCGGTTCACCGGGAGTTCAATGTTCGCGGGTCACGACTTTGACTGAAGTCAGCAGACATAAATCGGAGCAGGCACAACTTGATGCGGACTTTGACAGACGACGGCTCCTTGGACCCCAGTCAGTATCTGTATCTGGAGCTGGGAGCCCACTGGGATGTAAGGCCTCTATGCCGGGGCCACGTAAGGCATTTCAATCAATTGACGGAAGTGCCGGTGCGGCAGTTAGTGATCATGATCATGATGTATGTTATTGGCGCAGAGCCCGGTGCTGGCCGCAAGTGAGCTTGCCCATTTGCTATTTGTCAAATTTTCATTAGATGGCCATAAATTGAAATCACGCGGCATTTGTTTTGGCCAGCACACAAATAAATTTTCAGCTCCAGCAGCCGCACTGATTCTCACGATCTGAGGAGGAGGAGAAGTCCAGGGAGGAGGACGGGGACTCTGAGGGGGCACTAAAACTTTCTAGCTGTTCACACCACCAGCTGCTCTGTGGATCCTCTGATCTTGGTCTTTTGGTCTTGGCCAATCGCCACCTGCACTTGGGAGTTAGCCAAGATCCGCCGGAGGGAAATATATAGTCATGCACAGGAAGAAAAAATAAAGGCGAATATTGTTGAGAATAAACATTGATAAGATTTTATATAATTCTTGCAACTGTTTTTTTTCTTTTAAAAATAATTTTTTAAATAAAATTTGGTATATTCTAGGGGATAACTGAATTTTAAAAAAGTAAGGAACTTTCTCCTAAATCAAGTCAGCTCAGCATGTTGCTGTGTCATATTCCTTTCAAACTCATTGTATATTTCCAGCTCAAGGCACAGTCAGTCTGAGTTTACGTAACCGGTAACATCCATTGAAAATTTCTCAAAAAAGTTTATACAATATTTGAAATATTTTAGCATATTCCAGTCAAATTCTTTTCAAAGTCAATATATATTTCCAGTTCAATTTGAGTAAACGGAACTGGTAACGCACATCGAAAATTTCTCTAACAATTGAATAATTTTTATATATTTTAGAAATATCGAAAGCAATGGATGTTCTTCCTGATACTGTTGAAGCTTCTACTACTCAAGAACCCGAAGCTGTTATAGCTCCTACTACTAAAGAGCTTGATGAACGAAAATTTATCGCTCAGTTGGTGGCTCTCCAAAAGGCGCTTATCAATATTTTGTTCTTTCTTCTGACGCTGTATTTTCTGATCTACATGGTTTTCGCAATGTGGCCCCTCCTTGCTGCCTTTTTGGGGCTACACTACCTTAAGAAGGGATTCCACTTCAATTCTCGCGATCTGTTGGATATCCTCACTAAGGTGGGCGTTTTTGTTGTCGATTTGAGTGTCAACATAATGGTCCAAATCATGCGTTTCGTTACCACTTTCTAAATGAGATGTTATATAGTACGACGTTCCTTTAGTGTTTTTCGACTGATTTATTAATTCAAGATGTTCCCTATAACATTCAAGACATGGACAGACTTTACCAATTCAACATATATTAATGGAATGTTTATAAATTGTTATTGCAACATCCTAGCTTTTATTATTTTTCCCAGTGCAGCAATTGGTGCTAAGAGCTGGATCTGAGATGCTGGATCTGGTCTCCACACGTTCGAGACCTCGTATATGTTGCTGGCTAAAAGCGAATTCCAGTTGCAAACCCATTTTTGGCACGATCGCCGTCGCCGCTGCGGTGCAACCTTTTTTGGGAAGAAGCCGCCGCTGCCGGAGCATTGATTTGGAGTTGGATTCGGATTGGGAATCGCCATTGGAACGCACACGTGGATGTGGCATGGACCAGGCCAATGGGCTGGGGGTGTGGGTATCGGTGGAGGTTTTCGGTGTGTGCTTTTGCGGAGTGAGAGTCTGCAGGTGTGTGCCGGCTGCTGCTGCTGCTGCTGAGTTGTATCTCTGACTTTAGCTGGATCGTGATTGCTGGCAGTCCGACTTGGTCTTGGACGCCGGGCATCCAGCTGTGAGAACGCACCCACTTGGCCAGCACTGTGGCACACACACCCGCACAGGCACACACACCCACTATCAGCGGGTCCAGACGAGGCCAGCGGTGAGATCGTGTTCATGCGGTGGCTTTATGGCCAACACGGAGAAAATATTAGGGGCATTGAAAAATTAAATAAATATTTTACACAAAGTTGGGGAAAGGAGGGGAATAATTTTGGGCTGACAGGAATGAAATTTCAACCGTTGTAGGTACCACAAATTTGTTGAATAATTTTTAATGACAACTTTCAGTGGGGGTTTTTAGTTATAAGGACTTTGGATTCAAAGACTTAATTTTGGGTTTTTTATTAATAAGTCTGTGTTTAGAAATCATTTTCACAAATAATAAACAACATAAATTATTAAACTACTTTTGACAGATATTTCGGCATATTTTTGTTTAGTTATTTAAATAAAATTACCTTAGGTCCTAAATTTTATTGTGGATTAGATAAGTTACTCAATAGTTTCTAGTCTTGGGTGCATTCTCCAAATTTGCTTTATTTTTCCTAGTGTTTCCGATAATAAAAAATATGCCATTCCTACCCCAAGTATCTGCACAGATACTTATTTCTACTTCCAGCATATCTTTAAGTTTTCAATTAGCTCAAAAAACACTTAAAAATCCCAATAACGAATAAGCCCTCACTCGAAAGCATTAAAATCCTCCGGATTTAATTAGTTGAAAGTTTGAATCTTTTTGGCCTAGTGTAATACCTGCATAGATACTCAGATACATGGCAATGGGATGTATGAGCTTGATATTCGTTTGCAGTTCGAGTATCTGTATCTCAGGCGAAGCGGGTACGGGTGCTGATTGATTAATCATTGCTGGTAATTTGATTTTGTGCCTTTTGTGTGCGCAGTTCAACCGTTAGACGACGGCCAGGCCCATTACTATTACTATATGGCCGCGGTTACAGCTCAAGTATATAGTCATATAGTGCTCGTGGCTCCCTCCGATCTGCTCGACAAGCCTCTTTCAGCGCTTTGATTGATTGTTTCATTGCATTTCGAGCACACTGGGCTTGAGCTTGGCATATTCACCTGGTTGCCAGTCATTTTCGTGCACTCTCAGACACACGACACACCGAGTGCTGCCTGCTCGTTGTTCCCTGGATCTTAATTCTATTTTTTATGTGCTCGGTTTTTTTCTTTTTTCCTCTTTTTCCGCACGTCAGCTTAGCTGTCAAAATCCTTGAGCCGACTACAATGTCTAAATGGCTGCTGGCACACTTTTGATTCGGCTGATTAACAACTCGACGGCAGAGCTGGGCACACTCGAGCTCAATCGCTGCCGTTTGACATTTGACAGTTTTGCGGAGAAAATCGGAGAAAGATCGATGACAGATTTGGCTGATCTTCGGCTTTGACGGATGGCTTCAGTCGAAAGAGGAGCTATCGATTAATGCATTAACTTAAGGCGATGAACAGCGCCGATTACATTTGAATTTATAATGTATGTTTACATTATTTTTAAAGCTGATTGATGGCAGGAAAAAGAGACGTTTTAAACCTGTTAGCTAGTATCCTGAAAGTAAATAAGTTTCCTAAAAATCAAGATATTTAGAAATGTACTCTAAATTTTTCTTTACTCTGTGATATTTTTGGAGTAAACTTAAAAGCTTCAAGTTCAGCACTGAACTATTTCTTGATAGAAACAGACTTTTTGCTCTTGCCCTCGGCTGGTGGTTCCTCCTCAGCTTCCGCTGATTCCTTCTTTTCTGATGGCTCCCAGAGCACCACCGCGGGATATACTATCATCCGGTGCTTGCTCTCGTGGAATATCACCTCGAAGTGATGGTATTGCGCCATCACCACGTGCGGCTGCTTGGCCTCAAAGTACTCCACAATGGGCACCAGCGGCACGCCATGGCAGTTGATGTACACCACGCTCAAGTCCAGCTGCAGGGCCGCCTCATAAACTGAGGCCATCTTCCGGCCCCAAACAGCGGCACTAACAAAGGGCACCTTCTCGCCTGCCAGAAGGCAATGCAGCTCGGAGGCATTGCGAAAGGTGTGCATGGTCACCACCGAACTGGGTTTGTCACTCCCAAAGAATTTCTGAGCAAATTCGCAAACAATCACTGGGGAACCGGGCGTCATCTTGGAGCGGAAGTTGATGTCATCTGGTGTCAGCAGACAGACCGTCTCCGCCTGGAGGCACTTCACCATGGCTACTGTCTTTAAGTATTGCGGGTGGGTGGCTGCCTGATGGTGCATTGGCTCCATGGAGGAGCGCACTAGGTCACAGAAGGCATCCCGCATGGTCTCGTGCACAAAGACGCTGGCCACCAGGCGTGGGGCAAAGGGCTGCTTGAGGCTTTGCAGGAGAGGCTCTATCGCTTTCTCCATATTGGCATTCTGGCAGATGACCAAGAGGGTGGGATCCAGCCACTTTTGGTCACTGCCATCGCCGGGAAACTCTGGCTGGCGCCAGGTGTATGGAGCCATTGCGTTGGGGGTCCTTGGGGATTTTTTAATGGGAAATTAATAGATATAATTTAGAAATATACTAGGTTTTGGAGTTATTATTCAGGGGGAACTACAAGTGTTATTGATACAAGATATTTTACTGAAATTTGACATTGGATTTATCTTCAAAATATTAATTTCATATTACTTTAAATTCCTAAGTTTTGACAAGAATTCCTGCCTTCCCATGAAGCTTAAATATATGAAATCCTTTAATATTCCCGCTGATCCCCCCTGCCAACAATCAATAATAATAATATGCCCACATAATCTAGCCTTAAAAACATACACACCACACACCACTCGCACATCCAGTTCAAGGGTTCAAAGAGGCGTTGCCCCGTCGATAAAACGAGGCATAGGGATCCTTTTGTGGCGAGTCAAGCGGAGGACAAAGGCGACGGCGACGCCGCTGACTGACTGGAAGGCGTCGAGTCCTGCCTCTAAACACCTGGATTGAATGAGGGGATTGAATAAATGCAAATATCTGAGATGGGAATCGCGGTGCGGTGAATCACATTGCGTGACGTCACAATGTCGCAGTACGTCAGCGACTCCTAATCGAGATCCAAGGATCTCGGCATTGGCCTGGGCCTTGATTGGATGACAACCCCTAATTGAGGTCGCTAACTCTCGACTTACTTGGCGTACTCCGCCACCCCAAGGACGCACAGCCGCCAGGACACAACGGGCGGCGCAAAAAAAGAGGAATCGCGGAAAAAAGCCAAATAAAATAGCAGGCACTGAGAAAAAAGTTTAGGTACTTAAGCAAAAAATTAAATTACGATCCTCTAATCATTTTTATATATTATTATTAAAAATTAGGTACTTTAAAAAAATGTTTAATAACATCAGTTATTGACTATCCTGCTTTCATCATTCAATCATATCTAAAATTTAAATTTAAAACAATTTTGAAAAGGTTTAAATTTATATTAAATAAACATTTACACCATTAACTATATATTTTATATATAATGATTTTCCAAATAATTTCCCTCAGTGTTTTACCGCTTTAAACAGCGCGCAAAAGTGCAGCTGAGGCGCTGACGCAATCGTGGGAAAAGTTCCCAGAGCAGCAGCAACCCTGCAGGGCGACAACCCTTGGCAAGGAGCCTCACAGCTGGTCAAGATGAAGGCCTTTCTCTCGCCTAGCATCTGTGCATCTGGCGTGGTCCTTCCCTGCCAGATCGATGCCGGGCTCCTGGTTCCTCGACGTCCAGCTGCCGTACAGTCGCGTCTCGTTCCTCGTTCCTCGTCGTCGATGGATGATGATGGCCTAGGATGATTGGATTGGCTTGGATGGACTCGGGCGGACTCAGTGCCGCATATGTCAACGCAGATACTCATGTATCTGTAGCGGGAAATCAGTCCAATTAAAAATAATAAAGGTGCAACAGCAACGGCAGCTTGTTAGTGCCTGGACGACCAAGATGGCAGATTGCATCCGAAACAATAGAGGAGGGAATCCCAGTTAAAACCCCTTCGTGGCCCCATCGAAAATGGCCTCTAGGCGCGTGGGAAAGCCAAAAAATAAAAGGAAAATATTCAATAATAATAACAATAATAATATCCGCACCTGCCGCGCCTCTTTTGCAGGCGAGGAAAACCTGCGTTCCTCCATATTTGGTTTTTAGCTGAGATATGTCTTTGCTTTATGGGTTCGTGATCGAATCAAAAGCGCGGCCATAAAACTGCTAAATTGCGGAATTCTACCAACAATTTGAGTGGAACACGAACGCTGCACTGGGAAAGAATAGTAGTGAGAGTTTTACATGAATTTTTAATTAAATATTACACCCAAAAATATATATTTTTCTTCCTAAATTAAGAAATGCAAGCAAGGATACTTTAGATTATAATCCAAAGCTTACTTTTAAATATATTTAAGCATATTTAAAAGTGATTTCCAGTAACAACTACATATTTTTCTTGGATACCTTAATAAGAAAATTTAGCAATACAATATTTTGCTCTCTCTGCATCCAAGTTAGCCACGCTGACAATTCTATTTGGCACGAGCTCATTAAGCTCCATTTATATGCAACCTGAGCCATGACTGGTCCAAAAAAGCCGCGCATGCAAAGCTGCAACAGCAGCCGGTCAGCCGCCTCTCGATCTCCCGATCGCCACTCGATCCACTCGAGAGACCCCACTCCAAATCCCCAGCCCCCAGCCACTTCCACATCCACATCCATATCCAAATCCAAGCCCCTCTCCATACACTCCATGGAACCGTTGACAAGTTGTTGTCCGTTGTCGCTGGCGAATGATTTACTGGCTCTCTAGAGAGCTTCAGGTCGCATGCCAAATGCAAGAAAAAGAAATAGAAAATAAAAAATAAAAAATAAATGAAAATCAACTCTCGGTACAAAACTCTATTACAAGTCAGGTGGAGTGTTGGCTTTGGCCAACATGCTGGCAACATTCTTGCCATGTCGGTCATAGGGCGACACAAATAAACAAATGAAAAACAATGTTAAAATATTTTAATTGCTTGCCGAGTAGTAGTGACATTCGAGTCGATTTTAAAGGCTTTTTGTTTGTAAAAGAGTTTAACAAAGTATGTAAATTGTAAATATTATAATCATAATTTGAGCATGTGTTCATTTAATGTTTAATTGGTGAATGTGAGAGTACATAGGTTACGTAAAAAATATATATCCTATGTATGATAAAGTTTAAAGTTTCTGAAGGGGTTCTCCTTTAGTAATTTATTCTTAAAATACATATAGCTAAATACGATTTCCGAGACCATTCTTTGTTATTTTATTTAAATAAAGTCAATCTAAAATAACAATTTTGAAGAAAGTAACTCAGAAACATTCAAATGACTAATTTTTACCGAAGTACGTGAGACGTTATACTCTTTGCCTTGAGAAATAAAAAAAATTAAATTCCCTTCAAATTGAACCATTAAAAAAATATTTCTTTCGACTTTTTCCTTTTCTTCAAAACCGTATCCGAAATTCCCCATTTTCTCCACAACCTCCTTTTTAACTCTTCAAGACTTGTAGCTTCTGCACCTCTTTTATTAAATCGACACCTTGTCACACATGAAGAGTTATCTTTTCCAGGGGGTCATCAGGTCATCCGACAGTCAATCAGCGGCTTCGTCTGGCTTTTGAGCTCTACAAACTAGTTTTTTTTTCTCACTTTGGCAAAGAATGAAAAGATGTTAAATCTCTTTTGTCAGCTGCTGCGGCTGCCACTGCTGTTGTCGCAATTAGTTGCCGCCTGTGTTCGTTCGCGGGAACTCTCAACTCCACAGCCTCAAATTTCACCGGAGCTGCGATTTTGAGTAATCATCGCCGGGCGGAAATCCAGCAGAAGAGCTGCAAAAGTAGCAACTCTTGACCCACAAACTTGACAAATTCATCAGCGGCATTACGCCCCAAAAACAGACTTTGGGGGCCTCTCCCTCGATCGTAAATCAAATGCTCGTAACTTTTTCCGTAAATCATCAGCGGCGGCGGGGAGGAGGCGTTGCTGGGAAGATTCCACTGAAAAATCATAAGTCACTGCATGTCTGGGTAGTCATCTTCATCTCCGCCAGCTTCATCTCCACCAGCTCCAGCAACAGCTCCACAGGTGATGGTCGTGGCGGAATATGCAAAGTGTCAGTCATAAGTGACTTTTTTGATTTTGTCTGCCAGCAGCAATAACTGCGTTGCAGCAACAGCACCGCAGCAAATTAATTATAGCCAAGCCATATTTTTATAAATATTTTCTGGCTAAGGTTTCTCACTTTTTTTATAACAGCAGAGGGTACTTTAAATTTTTATCGAAAGGGTTAACATGGGTTTGGGGTAAGTCATGCTGGCGCCTGAAAGGTAGAAAAGCCTCCAGGAAGTCAAGTAATTTTAAGAAATCTGTAAAAGGTTCTCACAAGAATTCGGAGAATCTTAGAATATATTTTTAAAATTTTTCGAAGACTCTTAAAAATCATATAAACCCCTTTAAAACGTATTTCAGTGCCCTAAAAAAAATCCTACAAAATTTATTATGAATATTACCTCAAAGGGTATTTACACCTTCGATCCGTGAGTTGAACCTTTCATCCTTTATTTATTTATTTATATTTTTTTTTAACCTGACAGCTTTGTTGCATGTTGCATGTCCGCGAAGCACCTTTCACCTTAAACTGTTTGCTTTATGACCTCTTTCAGATGGATATTGTTGACTGCTGTGGCTGTGCCGGCCTGTCAGGTGCTTTTTTCCTTTTTTGTTTTCCCTCACCCCCCTTCCGCGAAGTGTTTCCCTCACTTCGGTTTGCTTGATGGCTGTCTGTCCGGTTTGACATGCCCGAGGGCCAGGCCAAGCCGAGCCAAAGTTAAAGCCGATCCTTCTAGGCACCTTTCACTCCCCAGAGCGAGGTAGAATCGGGACACCGGCTTCGCACCTGAGTACGTGCAGCTTATTGGTATTTTTTTTCGGACCTCGTAAGTCTCTAATTAATCGACTTTGCCTTGGGGCCTTGATTAAGCCCAGCTCTCCGTCTTCCCTGGCAGCGTTTGAACTTTTAACCCTCGGCCATAAATTTCGGCAAAAGATGTGAGATATGGCGATGTCGTCGTCGTGGTACGCAGTCTCTGCGAGGAGCAGCAACTGCACAGCAGCAGCATCCAGAGATGAGCAAGGTACAGGTAATTATAAGCTAGGAAAGGTACAGGATGAATGCTTAAAAAGTACCCATACTTAATTATCTAAAAATAAAATTTAAAACCCTTAAGAAGAACATCTTTTTTCTTGTGAATTAATAAAAGTATTAATAAAAAACTGCCCAACCAAATTTTAAATTTTACAAAAATTTGTACCTTAGCTAGTTATTTTATACCTCTTAAAAAAATACCCAAAAAACTTGTGGCATGGCCACCGCTTTGGCTAAAAAAGAGTCATCATTAGAGCTAAGCACCAGCGGAGGCCGATGTCGATGTCGTTTAGCATGTCGGCTTTATGTCAATTAGATGTTTGTCTTCGATTAAGTCCAAGCCACTGGGCGAGTGCATAATTTGGCGCTTGTGACAGCAATTTGCCTGCCTCCAGCACCTCCCCCTAAATGGGTGTGCTGTGTGTTGGTGTGTGTCTCATCCCCTCCCTCCCCTTTTTACAAGTGACATTTGACGCACTTGCGACTAGTGTAAGCCCCGCCTTCAGGCCAATTGTGACCCATTGACCCATCGAATCGGTTTGATTGATGTTTTGGGTTATTGCAGTTAAGGAAATTATAGAAAAAATCGATGGGTTAACACTGGGAAAATGATAAAGAACAATGAAAAAATAAACCTTTTTAAATGAAGGATCTATTATTGTATTATATTTTATAATTTACTATTAATACACGTTCGTTGTTAGAGAAAGAAATATTTTATTTTTTGTTGTATTATTAAATACGTTAAAGACATAAAGCCATAAAATTATAAATTTAAATTATAAACTGCTTTTTTTAAGCTCAGTAAATTTTAAAACTACTAAAAAAAAATTTCTTTTACTCATACCATAGTTTATGGCAATATTTGACATTTTTAGGTGTGAGATTTAACAGAGTTTAGCTACCTCACCTCGCCTAATAAAACCTTAAAAAGAATCTGTAAGTTATACCTTACTTTCTATAATATATTTGTATTATTTCTAACTATCCAAATTTATATAAAACTTTCTAAAACTCCCCAGTGCAGTTGCGGTTTTGTTGTGTTAAACACTTTGATTACCCCTAATCATCGCAGGTGCTCGTGCTCTTTTGCTGGGTCCTTGGTTCATCGGTTCATTGCGTGAGTCCATCGAAATGGAAAAGTGGAAATTCGAATTGCTATTGATTTTTTCCTCAATTGCGGGTTAATTCGATAGTTGTGCCATGTTCCAATTGATTGATGACCGTAATTGGGTAGCGGAAGCCCAGGGAATCTAAGGAGTTCACTTAAAGTAATTTACTGAGGGGAAGTTATAGATATTATACTTTATAAAAAATATTAAATATAAAAAAACATGTATTCAAGTCCCTCTGCACTTTTGTCACACCTTAATATATGTTTTACTTATTTTTGAGTTGACGAATCTGGTTGGGTTTCCGCCTTATGCTGATCACCTGTAATTACCGTGTATAGCCTTTGGCCAGCGACTTAATTCGTTATTAATTGTACGTCTCAGACTGACGCGAGACTGCCCCAGACTGATTGCCGCAATTTGTTGTATCTTGGCCAACAAAGCCCACGAATTTGGCTCAGACTTATCGGGAATAAGCGATATGTTTGGTGGTGGCACTCCTTTGGATTTTTTTTCCTTCTTCGGCTCCAAAAACACCCGCTGGCTTGGAGCGCCAGCACGCTCCCAACTTCCAGATAGCAGCGACATACTACCAAGCGAACAACCCCAACTTGGCTCATTAATAAGCGCCGTCTTTAGGCTAACGTTGGCAGGCACTTGAACCACTTGTAAAAGGCAACATTTGTTTGAGCGATAAAATCGAGTCCAATAAATTCACAATGAACATACCAAAAGGTGCATAAAATGCAGCAGACGATCGCGAGATCTGGATACGAGTGCCAGCCCCCTGCCTCGCAGTATCTCCGCCTGTATCTGTATCTGCGAGTATGCGATGCATTCTATGCACGATGTCGATGCAAAAGCCAATCCGCCGCCACCGCTGCTGCCGACAAAGCCAACTGCCGGGAAATGTCGGTTAGGAGGAGGTCGGTACTGGGTACTGGGTACCGGGTCCCAGTATCCCGTGTCCCATGTCCCGTGTTTGGTAGCCACTGGCCACTAGCCAGGCTAATAAACGAGCGACCACCGCCAGCTACAGAGACTGCGGTGAGCGCGACAAAATAAAAAATAGAGTTGTACGACGACCACCTGCAGACCAGGTCGCTCCACCAGAAGACCCCCACCCGGAGATTCAGAGTTGGAGCCGGGATAGGGATTACACCGGGAGAAAGTTTTAACTACTAAAAGAAAGGAATATAAAACCAAGTTAAGAGGAGACTTTATTTATTAATATAAGGTAATTAAATATAAACCAAACTTTATAATTAGTTGAAGTTTAATACTTCTTGTTGTTTCTTAATTTTCATTTAAGAAATCACCTCACATTTTGCTCCCAGTGCACTGCCATGTAGCTCTGCCATTTGTCGCCATGCGGCTGCGTGGCACTTGTTGTCCATTGAAATGTCGCCGTGTGCCTCCTAAAATATTCAAATCTCCTTTTGAATGCCTTGTAAAACGAGGCACTGACCCCCAACTCGTAGATGCCCCTTTCCCCGCCTTGCGTGTCGGTGCCAGCCAGAGGAGACGAGGAAGCTGCTCCAGTTGCCGGTTTCGGAGAGGTCGCGTCGTCCAATGTCGTCCCATGTGTGTGGGCTGCTGCCATGTCGAGGGATTGTAATTTAAGCTACTCTATTGTTAAGAAAATGTCTTTTATTTATAAGGAAATGACTGCCAAGCGGTTCTTCTTCGTTTAGGAATGCTTTCATTCAAAAGAAAGAAAGTAGGGTTTGAGCTTAGAGAAGATGAAATGAGTTACATCAGATCTAGGAAGAGAAAATTTATGAAAACTAATTCTATATTTGTTACAAGAGATTAGGAAGGAACCTTAGTTCAAAATAAGAACTTTTTTAAGGTCTTAAAAATGTATTTTCTTACTTAATACTACATGAAAGTACTTAAAATATATATAAGAAATGTTAGCTTTGTCATAACTAAGGTTTACTTTTATTTAGAGTACTTACAAACCTGATACCATTATCCATTTAAAACACTTTCCTTATAATCCAGACAGGCTGTCTGATGACCTTAACGGGTCACACCTTGCCTTGCCAGCCACAAATATTAATTGTCGAACATTACCAGTTGTCATTTGACCCAAGCCCGGCTGTCTGGCATTCGAATAAGACTATTTCAATTTCCCAACAACTCCCCCAACTGCCAGTTGTGTAAATTGAATCAGCAGCAGCACCCAGAGCCACGATCGATCTATTCGATCTCAGAGCCAGCCGCAGTACCCAGTAATGGTAATGGTAGTAGTGCCCAGATACCCCATCGAAATTGAAAGAGAATGCTGCGTGTCGATTGCATGTTCCGCAAACTAATCGAACGAATCGATCAAATTCTCAGCGCCGTCGCAACACGCAACCTCCTGAAGATCTGAATTGTGGGCCGGGCTCAATATATACATATATATATCTCGATATATAGGAGACTATAGCGGTAACTGGCTGGCGTAACGCCCGCCGCTGGAATTCAATTATGACGATTGCTTATAGGCGCGATCGCCGCGGCAAGCCAATAAACAAATGTACGGACAGCAAACGTACGTAATATTTAATAATAATAAAGCACGCGGCTGCTGCCTGGACCAACAACTAAGCTACCCAGCACACTGCACTATTTTTTTTGGTCAGTGGTGGCGCCAAAGAGGGTTTTGGGTGGGGTCTTAAGTACAGTTAAATAATAAAAGAAAGCAGGGTAAATTTAATAAGTTTAATTATAATAATAACTAAATATTTGCTATGAAAACTGAATGTTAAAGTTGTTTAGCATTGGATACTGATGATGAAAGAAAACAGAATTTAACTACATCAATTTTTTTGTTATTTTTACTATATTTTGTATTTATTTATAATTATATCTTACAAAGTCATATAATTTTAGTCGGAAGCTGAAAGCGCAGTGAAGAAGTCATTTCCCATCCTATAAATCATATATATTCTTGATCAGCATCAAAAACTGAGTCACTCTAGCTATGTTTGACCGAAAAAATTTTTTTTTTTAATTTTATCATTAAAATTGTCAAAAAATGAAAAAATTTAGATTTTATTTAAATGTTAAATTCAGTAGGCAGTTTTATAAAACCTATTAAAACTAGCACCGAAATGCTTTCCGAATTGAAATTAATTAATTTTTGGCTTAGTTATGACGATTTAAAAAAAAATGTCATTAAAAAATAACGGTACATTTTTGGCTTATTGAAATTGAAATTTAAAATTAATACTTTAATGATTTAGTTAAGATCTATTTGCGCTTTCAAACAGTAAACAAATCTTTTTAGCCGTCTTTTGATATTTTGAAATATTTTCATTAAGTTCCGATAAATACTTTTCTACTTTTTACTAACCTCTCCTATTAAAAAAGTTCCTTTCCCGCCCCTGATCTTGCCTGGTGTTGTTACCATTGGTTGTTTTGTTGGCGCCCGGTGGCCATGTGGCTGGCTTTGAATACACCACCCGCGCCCAGCTTAGCTAAAAAAAAATAAAATAAAAAAAATACAAGAAAAACGAGAAAAAATGACTACGGCAGCCGGTGAACAATAAAACTTATTTATGTCTCTGGTCAAATTTGCGTTGCTATTTTGGGACTTATTTGACAGAGCCCCGGCGTTTGGTTATTGTTATTATGGGCATTGTGAGCCGGGCTCAGATTTCGGCTTAGCTCCCAGCTCCCAGGGACCCTGGAGATTCGGGAGACCGAAGAGTGGCGGTGCCAAGTGGTTTCAGCGCCTGTCTTTTGTTTGGTCGCGCCAAAAGGTTTACGACCTGTTAATGTCCAACTAGGCAAACTGCATTGGCCATTCGGGCTACCAATCCTATGCCAGAAAATAGGAAAAACAACAAATAGACACACTCCTACACGGCTGCTTGGATACGCAATTTGGCGCACATTTTGTTTATATTATTAAATAAATTTCGTGTCGGACATATATTTGCCCGTTGCCCGTTGGGGAAGGTGTGTGCCGCTGATCCGCGTCTGACCCGTGTGTCTCATGATCTGTTTCCCCTTCCATGTGGGCCGAGTAATAATGTTTTGAAAGACCGAATGCGAAACATTATGCATTATGCATAGATCTCACATTGGTTGGAAATTGATATATTGCCTGCAAAGTTATTATCTTGTGTTGAATATATTTCGATCTGGGGTTAAAAACGCATTACATTTTAGGTCTTTTAATATTTCGAGATCAGTTGGGCGATTATTTGTTTATAAAAAATCTAGGCAGACACATAAAAACAATCATAAAAATTGAATAAAATTAATTACAGAGTTGGGTGACTAGGCAAATATTAAGTGTTATAAATGAATTGTGTGTATATAGTAAGTGGATTTTAACAGGTCGAAGTTTTCTATTCAAACATCAAATTAACCTAATTTGTTTAATTTTTGTAATACTTGTAGGACATATTCAATACTAAGCGTTCTTGCTTATAAAAATTAATATCTTTCTGCATAAACAAAACCATGATTCACAATATAATTCCATTTTTATGAATTTCGCATATTAAGATGAATCTCAAAGCGGTTTATTTAACTTATTTTCTTGTTTATTGTTTCAGCTGCACTAGAATTTTTGACTCATCATCATTATTCCCATAGACTTTTCTCAGTTGCACTTCTCTGTGGCAGAGGGGGAGGAATAGACTTGATTAGATTAACATTTGCACTGCCATAGGGGCAGGCGCATCAGAGAACTATTTATTTCCGTTCCCATCAGCAGCCTCCTCCCTTCCGCCTTGTCAAAGTTATTTCTTCAACTAAAAACACTGCCAAAAAAATATAAGTCGTATACTTTAAAATAGAGTATTTTTTATATATTTATTTAAGAAATTACTTATTATAAATCGATACATTTGAAACAGGACTACGTTTCGTAATAATGAGGTAAATACTGTAAATTTGTATATAGATATTTGATTGCCTTAAAATATTACAAAAATCATTAGAAGCAAAATAGCAAAAACCTGTTGATGTTAAAATTTCGACACTATATAATATATATATTTTACAAGTAATACATTTTTAGAACATAATATTGTATTTATTTTATAAAATATTTAAAAGAAACTAAGCTAAACCTTTTATCTATTTAAGTTTAAATATCTAATTTCAATATCAAACGAGGCTGCCATTTTTCTTCTATTAAAAATATTAAATTTATGAAATTTTCAGTTGATGTTGAATTATTTCCTCTGTGCATCAATTGTCATCTTATCATCGTGACCAATTGATCGACTGGCCCCAGCTGGACATCTCCGCAAGACAGGCAGCCCACATAAGCGCACGTGCACTTAATTTATTTCAATAAAAACATAATTTCCAGTCTATTATCCGCACTCTCTTGCACACACAAAGCCGATCCAATTAAGCTTTGAAGTTGGAAGGGAGTGAGGGGATTTTTGGGGGATCATTTCGAGCGTTAATCGCACCGAAAATTGGACACGCCGACCGCTGGCATTTATGTGGGCTCAGGGCCTGGCTCAGTCTCTTTCGGCATTCAAATTCGGTGTCTGCGGTGTTCTGTTCTCAATACTCGTACAATAAATCTCGAATTACATTAAGCATATGAAATGAATGCGGCATGTATTAAATTTCGTAAAGTGTTAAAATGGAGCCTCGACACAACAAAAAAACAAAATCCGAATCCCAATCGAAATGCACCATAAAACTGTCACAGACCTTCGGGTTTGGACATAAAACATAATGGTACCCGACTTGGGGTCACGACGTGACTTCTTCGAGGTCTACATAATCTATCTCTCCGTTCTTTCTTTCAGTTTTTTCCTTACATTTCTTTCTCTCGAAAGTTCTGCGGCATGGCCTGGGAAAAAGAAACAACGAGCGACTCGAAAAACCTCGGAGACAGTGCCGAGTCTTGTGGACGTAACCCGATACTTCATATTGCCATGGACATGGATTGGGTCTGGACAAACATGACACTTCATAATTCGCCCGGCCGAAGGCAAACAGACTAGTGTACACTGTGTGCACCAGTTTAAATTTATATGCCGGCATATATTTGTTTATATGTATGTACCTTTGTCCAACTCCAACTTGGGCTTTGCGTGGTGTGAGTGCGTGCGTCGCCGGATCCACTTGTTGAAGTCTCCGAATCGAAGATGGAGTGCACACAGACAGTGGGTTCAAATGGGGAAAGCTATTGCAAAATTAAATCATATTTATGGGTAAATAATATAGTTTATAAAATATTTTTAGGTAATTTATTTACTGTGTTTATTGTAGACAGAAAAAAAGCTAAAGTAGAAAATGTAATTAAGGTATCAATGAGACTCTACTGCCTTTCATTAACATATGGTCGTTAATCGAGCTCAAAAGGAGATAAACATTTATTTTACAGAAGAGTTTAATTTTATAAACTAAATTAAAAACAATCTATGTTTAGCAAAAGAGAGTAAAATAGTTTTCAACTTCAGTTAAGATATTATGGCACTGCATTCTTGACTTAATTAATTTGAGTAATTTTTCGTAGAATATAAGAACATAATATGAAAAGAATGAATGTCAGTTATAATCCTAATAATTACTATATTTATCTAGCACAAAATACGCCTTCTATTAAACTTTCAACCCATTTTACATATTTTCTCTCAACAAACTCCCTAAGGTCTCCACCGTGCCGCTCCTTGGGACGGATATTTGTATCTTTGCTAGTTGCCATGAATTACATTTCTTATCAACGACTTTCGCTGCACTAAAAAGCGATGTCTCCGACATTTTTGTGTGTGGCATTTCCTGTGGCAAACCAATCGTCCGGACTTGAGGTCCGACTTTCGTTTGACTTTGGGTCTCCCGGCTCCAGTCTCAGTTTCAGTCTTAGCCCGTGTTTGCTCAGCTCAAGCGCTGCACTTGAGGACACACAACACCCATATTTGTGCTTGTTATGTGGGTTTTTATCAAGACACGATGACCTAATGCAGGCTAAATATTTGCTCCGACTTGCGATTACATCAACCTGAACTGCCCTGAACTCCAGACCCCGAGAAAGAGCTCCTTCTGATTGAGTGTTTTAGTGGGAAAAGTCATTTCTCTGAAGCGTTCTTAATCGTGGGTTACATAAGAAGGCACATAGAGATATGAAGGGCTCTTCACCAGGAATTATAATAATCAGAGTTCATGTAAATGGAATTCACAAGAATTCCACCGATCAGAACGAAGTTGGGAGAGGGAAAAATACCAAACAATCGACAAGTGCCTGGGCTCGGGCCTGGACAGGGCCAAATTGGAATAATTAAATGCCTCATCGGTGGCGAGATAATCGGCCCCCTCCGGTGCAGCGATAAACCTGAAACCTACCACCACCATCGACAGGCAATGAACCCGGGCTTAAGATCCCCCATTCCCGATCGCCAGAGAAATACCACATGCAGGGCTCGTCTCCATATCACAGACGTCTGCACTTGTTCGCGACCTCTGTCCCCGGGACTGAGTCCCATCCCCCCCCAGGCATGGCATTCCTCAATCTAAACTCAAAACTCATTAATATGCTCGCAGGCAAAGGCTGCCCCTGGTCTGAGGATGAGGATGAGGATGAGGAATGGAGCTGGGATGCGTTGGCATTATGCGGTTTGTTTGCCCTGCCCGACGATTAATGTGATGCGTGCATGCCACGCCCCTAATGCATACAACACTCGGAGAATTTACCCCTAGATAATGCCTTTCCTATATACCTTTTCTTTGTGTCTTAAGAATAAAATATAGAATTTTTCCCCAGTGCTTGTGCGTGCATTCCCTCGCTCTACCCATGAAAATTAACAAATCTTTGGCTCATTAATTTGAACACTTGTTCCAAGCCAGCCTCGGGGCGGGATCAACGGCAACAAATAACAGGATGAGCAGCAGTAGCAGAAGCTATGGTTCCAGGAGCCACATCCTTTGGGAAAATTGAGTCGCCTTCTGCATACAATTTGTCCTTAATCAGTCTCTCTCTCTTAACGCTTATTAAAGCCAAACATCCCTCGAGAAAGACGTGATCTTGGTGAAGGAACTGCTATATGGTTAGTAAAATGGTAATGTGAAACCGAAGCCAACCAACCAACCAGTTGCTTGTGTCGGCAAAATATCAAAAAGGTTACGGGGTTCCTGGAATGTCAACAGAGATTTCCACACGATGCACACGTGCAAACGCATTGCCTCAAGTGGATTTCTCCATGGCTGCCATGGGAGATAGCACCACATGGCCAAGGGATAATGCTGAGGAGACACGGACACACAGTCGGGGTAATGATTTCAGTATGTCAGTGTACCTGCGATAATGCTTCACACCAAGCAAACAGGACAACGCCAAGTGGAAATTATGAGGATAGACATACACACACAGAGGGACACAGGACAGCGGAAATATGGATAAGGAGAGGAGTGCCAGGGGTTAGAATAAGAAGTATTTGATAGTTTGGAAACGAGTTTTGAAAATAAAATAATTTTTACTTTTGGGGATAGTAATTCTTAGTAAATTCTTTACCTAATTTAAGGTTTACTATGCGGTAGGATATATGTATATTATTATGTCCATTTAATTTAGCTTGGTTCGAAAAATCACTCCACTTAGCAGGTAGAATCCATTTACCTTCTTAAAAATAAAATTATAATTTAAAATCTAGTTTTCATTGAGTAAATTGCATTTAAAGTCAAAATAAAATTCCATTGGAGAACCATTATTCCGAAGGTGCACAATATTCCTAGGTGTTCTGAAAAATATAGAAAAAGCAAGAGGAAAACTCAACCCTATAGCAATGGAGCAAGTGACTGCTATTATGATTTGTCTGGTAATATCAAATTAATTTTAAAGCTATATAAAATTCTTATTATTGTTCCTAAAGTTTATCTTTTCGATGCTGCTAATCCTAGTTCCCATTAGCCTGTTTCGTCGTGAGGATTTCTTTAAGACCAGACATACAATAACGGCAGGAATTCCAGCTAAGGTCGAGCGCAACAACAATATATCCCAAAATATCATACTCTATTCCACATATGAATAATAAGCGCTGGCTAAATTATTATAAATATTTTAAGCTAACAATAAATAATACCAGAAAACTACAACTGACAGAGCAATCCTCGCTTAGATAACTAGACAATTAGCTAACAGTCATTCCTCTTCCATTATCTGGGGCCTCTTTCTTGCTATTTGTAGGCAGAGCTGCCCTGGGAACAAGTGTCCCATAAGGAATTGCTCGAGTCATGGCTACGGGAATGGGCCTAGGAATTGGGAATGCAACCGATAAGATAAGGATTTCTGCGGCGGTGGTCCTTGGGCTGCTCGGACCCTCTCTTGGCTTCCACTCGACGGCTACCTTCTCCTCCTGCCTCGATGGCTGCTGACCAGGCAGAGACAAATGTTTGTTTGCTCGGACTTTGATAGCGAGCCGAAATTATCTTTACACAGGGCGGCCCTGCCTTCGGTCCGGCTTCGGCGTGGTTTGTCTTTTGGCCTGTCTTCTGGGCTGTCCTCTGGCCTTCTGTCTTCTGATAAGCACATGCAGACAAATTACACGGACCGTCGAAGAGTGACAGTGCAGTTAACAATCTACCAAATTGCGAGAGGAGAAAGATACAGGGGGAATTCTACGACTTGATTTTAGGTTTATAAAATATTGAAAACAATAAATACATTACAACATGTAAAATATATATACTATTCTTAGCCAAATAATGACTTATTTGTCTTCTAGATTAAGTATATGTTAAATTAAAATAAATTCCTAGCTTATATTCTATCCATTTTAATGTTCAACATTTTTTTGTGGTTTCTAAAACTCATTTTTGGTTTGCAAACTCTGGACAGTCATTAAAATTAAAGAAAATATATTTTGAAACCCATTTTTTCCCAAAAACTTAAATTTATTCAATGAAAATTGTAGTTCTTATTATACACTTAAAATATAATATAATATTTCAGCTAGTTAATAGTGCTTTCATTACCCAAATAGGCGTGTTAAGTAACTATCTCTTTTAAATTTAGCTGAAAATGTTCTAAGCTAAAATTTAAATTTAATTTAATTTTTAAGCCTTTAAAAATCTTATTTTAGCCAAGTTGGACTGTAGTTCTCTTTCCAATTTTTGCCATAAGGTGGACCCATCACAATCTTGGGCATGCGTTTCACCTGTGACAATTTAGCGCGCCGGCGAGTGGTAAAAATATGTAAATTATGTGCAGCCTGATGATGCCCGAAGGCGAAGGCTCCTCCTGTCCAGACTCCAGATTTTGGGACCGAAAGGAAGTTTCTTTTCGTTTTCCATTTTTGGGTGAAATTGCCAATGTCTGACCAAATAAATTACGCGGATGATTAATAAAATGCAGTAGGAGCCGCCGCCAATGCCGCTGCCGCCAATCGGAAAGTTCAATTTGGGCCAAAATATTTTTATCGCCTCCTGCAGTTCCACCTCTGTGGATCCGCAAGATACTCCCAGCTCCACCAGCTCTCTCAGCTCCTCCTGCTGCATCGACTCCTTCGGCTCCTTTGGCTACCGCGCATTCCCATAAATTAAACGCCAAGTTATTTGAATTCCCTTCGCTGCTTCAGGACCAAGACAGGCGGAGATTGGGTTTGCTTCCAGCCTCAATCTTTGCATCTCCCCCGACTCTCGAGGGAGGCACTCAGAAAAAAGTTAGCTTAGCTTATAAATAAGAAATATAATTAAAGAATAAAGTTTCTTAATATTAAAAGACTTTAATAACAATTAAAATTTAATTTTAAAATATATTTACAAGCTCAAATCTTGCCTAAGAAATTAAGTTAGGGTGTGCTTACATATCTTTGATTTAAGTTTTGTTTTCTTCAGAAATCTTTTTTAAATTAGGCTTAAATTTCTTGTATTTATTTTTGATTAAATATTTTCTTTCAGTGCTCCTACCCTTTTGTTTTGATTTCACTCGGCGCTTTTGTCAAATGAATTTTGCAGCTGCCGCCACATACAAAATTGCGGCAGCAGCAGCCCCTCGTTCCATGGAGAGAGAGCTTCTTCCTTAGAGGAGGAGGAGCAACAGGAACAGGAGCTGGTCCCTGGTCCTGGGCTCTGGCCAATGTTGCCGCTGGGCAGGAAGACACTGATTTGGATACTGTAATTCGTATTTGTCCATTTCGCGTCTTTGGCAATTTTTCCACGCTGCTCAATTATCGTGTTTCATGTTTGCATTTTTCTTGGGCTTCTGTCGCGCCTCTTGAGTTCTTCCAAGGAGTTATGGGCCGGGAGGGGGCTACACACATTTCCTGTCCAGAACACTTTTTCGATTTTCGCCAGGAAGGTGAACAGGAGCCCAGTCCCAGACGATCTTGGTACCCCAACACAGTAGCTTTTGTCAGATTGTTTTTTTCGGAAGGGTTGTTGCATTTTGAGGGAGTTTGTTGACTAAAAGATGATCTACTTTTAATACGTAAATTAAATATTAAATAAAGTTCTTAAATTAATGAAGAAAGAAATAGTGATAAATTTAGGAATTTCCTAAGGAGAATCTTTCACTAGACATTTAGATCTTGAAAAGTATTATTAAAATAAGTTGTCTTTGCAGAACCAATAACTTATGGTTTAGTTTATTACTTTATTTATATTATTTAAATTTGATGTTCCAATAATTTTTTTTTAATATATCCTTAAAATTTATGACTATTTGGCACTCTTTTACCAAAGCTAAAAACGACCAGGCTTTCCCCCGAATTATTTTTAATGGCTCACCTAATGTATCTGAGGTGTGTTTTTCGGGCTGTTATTTTTTCGGCGAGAACCCAGAATCAGTGCCCTGCGGGTAGAGTATCCAGACAGCCACAGCCACGGCCACTTCCACACCCGAGTGTCCAAATTGCTGAGCATGCAACGCGGCGTCGTGGCATGCAACAACTGGCTGCAATTGTAAATTACCGTCTTGGCCACATTTTTGCGCATTTAGTCGCGCTTCGAGTGTTGCCTTCGTTCCGTTCCGTTCCGATCCGCTGAGATCCGCAGCTGCCATCCCGAAACTGCAACTGCACAGGCCCAGAGTCGGAGCCAGGCTCAATCGCAATTACAATTCACTTTGCGCCAGGACGAAAGCGCCTTTCGGCCATTTAATTTGCGGCTTGAATTCGGTTCCGCGGCCTCCGCTTGTTGTCGGTACTTAAGTGTAATTACGAGGCGAATCTCGATCGCAGTCACTGTGCGACCTCCTTTGCCACATCGTGAACTTCTTTTTTTTGTTTTTGGATTTGTTGAATAATTCTGGGGGTATCCCAGGGTTTCCAAGGGGAGTTGGCCTGCTCATCGATGTCGCTGTAACTGAAATCTTAAGCCACGGAATCGAGGTTTCCCAGCAGGATCGGCAGCAGTGAGAGAAAGGGATTTCAGTTTTGATTTATGTGTTCTTAGATTATGTTTTTATATAAATATTAAATTAATAAATTGTAGCTGCCAAGCCACTATACAAATGAGGAAAAGTTAAAACTTTCCATTAATTATTTTAGAACTTTAAAGATGGTCTTCAAAATTCAATACTAACCATAGACAGATTTCTATTTAAATTGATTATATTTCAAAGTGTTATTTACATTTCAATTAGAATTATAGAATATGTAATATATTATATTATTATTAAAGCAAAAATCGTATACCTTAGCTTTGAAATTTAATACAAGTAAAATTTTGAATATATAGATATTCCAGAAATATATTTCTAGAATTAATTTATAGTAAATTTTATTAAATATTTGGTATTTTAAAAGTTTTTCCAATATTTAAAATACTTTAAGTATCTTGATTGTTATGGAATTTTTCATGAACTATTTACTTAAGTTCATTATTAATTAATAATTTTTCTCCCAGTGCCTCCAATGGGTGTTTCTGCCGATTTCGGTGGGTTGCATGTTCTCTTTGTATGTGCAACATTAACGGGAATCATGTGGTGAAACTTTTAATGGTCCGCGATACTGGGGCTGACTGTAACAAGAGCTTAATTTGATTTGTGTTTAACATTTTGGGCTGCTGTTGGACCGCCGCTCTTTTTGTGTTCTTTTCTCTTTGCCCCAAAATGCTGATGAGGATTAAACACGAAGACCCACTAATAGCAGGGTCTGAGCACGGTTAACCCATTGGGGAAGCTTAAGAGGCTGGGACATATAAAATTGGTGTCTAATTGGGCACAGTATGCAGGCTACAATATGCTACTTTTATGAATAAATTATGGGCAGTCAAGTATTAGCTTTAAGGATTTATCTTTGATGGAACTCAATCTTTATGAAAAACGTGTATGCTTTATATTTTATTTATAAATTATTTTAATTACTCCCCGACTCCTTGTATTTTTCCCTAGTTCCTCACACTTTCTACAAGGGTTAACGCCTTGCCCTGACAGCTCGGACAGACAGGCCAAGGCCAGGTCTGAATTATTTTCGGAGCTAGAAGCAGTAGCCACTTGGCCAGCTTGGCTACCGTCTTCGTCTGCTGCTGCCACCGGGTGCAATCTATGTCAGAGTTTGACTCGTAATTAGGCTACTTGGAGTGTCTCGAGACAGGGGATCCCATCCGATCCCATCCGATCCAATCCGATCCGATGCCATCCCATCCGAGAGAGGTAAATGCCGCCGCAGATGCCGCGGAGCAGCAGCAGCAAAAGCAGCAGCTGTGGCGCGAAAATTGTTAACACATTGCTGTCACAGCGGCTACCGGATGGATCTGGATGGGATAGATCTTGGCCAGAAGCCTGCAGATGGAGCACAGGCTGTGGTGGATCTCTTTTTCCTCTTATCGCGGCTGACGGACCGTTTAATTGAAATTCGTTAAGCGGTGACCGGCGAAATGGGGAAAAACAGAAGGCCGGCATACCGGGACGCCTGGGAATGGGAAATGGCCAAGACGAGTGTCTCAGTTGGCCAAGACTTGGCTGCCATTTCCAGTTGTAGTTGCAGTTGCAGCTGCCAGTCGCTGTTCCAGTTGGAGTTGCAGTCACAGCAATCCACCCGCAACCAAAGTCTAGTTGGATAATTGCAGTTGCTGTGCCGCGGCGTAAAAATGCTAATTAAAGTTTACTTGTTGTCAGTGGGACTCTGTGAGACATGGACTGGGACTGACTGAGTCCTAATCTCGGGTCTGGCTCTGCCAAGGGTTGTCCCGAAAAAGAGGCAAAATAAAGATTAACGAGCCAAAGAAATCGTTAAAGAAATGAAACCAGTAACTGATATAAGTTGAGGGAAAATTAGTGACTGACAGAGGTGACTGGGGGAATACTCTAAAAGGGGGATAAAGGGAAGATTTCTTGAGTTTAATATGCAATAAGAGTATTTATTATTTGTTGATATTAATTAATAACATTCAATGATAGTATTTTATATATTTATATCACTGCTGACAATTTATTTTTTATATACTTTTTTAAACACACTCTGCTTATTTTAAATATATAAAATGGGTGCTTTCGTGTTTAATCTATGAAATTAAAATAATTAAATATTTTAAAATACGTGCCATAATAGTTTTTTTACCTCTCAGGCATGTGCCCAACCTATTTAATAATCTAAGGATACATATTAATATATGAATTCCTATTTTATCTGTTTACTCTTTTTTAATTTAAATCATAAATATTTCTAGTGGAACACAATTGATAAAAATATGAAAAATACAAAAAGCAAACTGATAATAATATTTAAAAATACAAAACCAGACAACAAAAGTCATTAACCACAATGAAAACAATCTCGTAGCAGATAAAGATATCTCAAATATCTAGAAGATACAGATACAACCTTTCTGCGCAGCTGTAGAAGCCCAAGAAAATCCAAAGGGTATCCCGAAAAATTGAGTTGGGAAAAAATGCAAATTGTTCGTTGATGAATTAACAAAAGCGAAAATCGTGACTTATGTTTTTGGCAGCTGCAAAACGAACCGACAACTGTCCAGTAACTTGTAGTCGTTGCTCCTTTACGCTCATTGTTGCTGGCGTGCTTTCCTTGAATGCTGCAGATATGTACCTCTATATATATATATATACAATATCAACTCTAGTCCGATTTCTGCGGCTAATCAATGACGCAGCTTCTTAGCCCAGAGAGCGAACACCTGCAAGATCAATGGCTGATGGCTGATAGCTGATGCCTGATTTCTGATCTTCAGCTTCCGCACGATAAAGCCTCCTCATTAATGACAGCACTGCTGGAACAACAACTACAACTAATTTGATTGCCCAGTTATAATGATTGGCAGAGTGGCGGCTGCCCTAGCTGCTTTTTATAAGTAAGTATGCAACGGAATCGGATTCCCTAGCAGAGCTCCTTTGCTCCCGCACGTTTTTCGCGTTGAACTTCACTGAACTTGAAGCTGGAAATTGATGCCAACTTCGGCGAAGAGGAAACATATATTTTTAAAGCACTGGGAAATATTATTTTAAGATTTTAAAACATTTTTTATTACAGAAAAATAATGAGTTGAAGGAGATAAAAGTATTTTTCAAGTCGAATGACTTCTATTTTTCAGAAACCTTTTTATAAAATATTTTAATATTTTCGGATGCTAATACAAAAATTGTATAAACCAAATATTGGGGAATAGAATACACTATGAATAGTCTTGACAAACTAAGTATAGGGCAATCTAAACTAAATTGACTTTAAGAAATCCTTAAAAATATATTTATATTTCAAAACTTTCCCCCTTTTCTTTCTCTGCCTTTTGAGTCGTGATTTGAGTGTCGTGCGAAATTTTTTGTTCAACTTTTTATGGCCAAAGGAGTAGTATTTTTCAGCTTGCACTCTGGCACTGAGCCGAAGCCTGAACTTTGTGCAGTCGCTTAATTTTTTAGCCCGCATAAAAAGAGAGCTGAGCTGATCGCGGAATGATCGCCAACATTTTAATGTGCTGGCTGTGAGCTTTTGTGAAATTTTTCGACCATTTAGCTGAGTTTTTTGTCGTGTTTTTATTTTGTTTTTGGGGCTTCGAGTGGAATTTTAATGCCTTCGCACACCTGCGCACAGGCGCAGTTAACGGTAACCTTGTTTCTGGGCCAAAAAGGTGGAGATTGTTGTTATAGCTGGCGAAATTTTGTGACTGTCTCTGGGGTTTATTTTATTTTTTTTTAGGAAACTTTAATAAGTGACAAAAGGAGGCTATTAATTATAATAATGTATTTGAAATACTTAATGAGTTTTAAGGTTAAAAAGAAAATATATATTGTTTTGGGAAGCTATAATACTTGAGGTTTATTATTCTTCAACTTTCATATATTTCTTATGCTGCTAAATATCTTTTATAACCCAGAATAAACTGAATAAATATGCCTAAGAAAATACTGTGACTTTCAGACTTAAAATGGAAAGGATAAATATTTAACAACTAAACACATTTCTATCCGATTTCATTCTAAAATATCCTTTTGGCTTTCTGACTCATCACGTAGCGTCTTTCTCCCAAATCTTTTGAAGTCCCAACAAATGCACTTTGCCTAATTAAAATGGGTTTTTTTTTGTTGGGGGTGTGAGTGAATGGCAGGTCTTAGGTTACTCATAAAACCGGACACGTCATGCCTTTTTTGGGACAATCACAACAAACTAAACTACCTGAGGTCGAGGCCTCCGAGATGAGCAATGAAATGAAAATCCTTTCCAATCACAGCAACAATATCGTGTTTTTAATGGCCGATGACTCAACCTCGTCGAAGAAGAAGGCAGAGATGAAGAAATGAAATAAAGAAACAGCTCAAATACACACACACACCTGAGATGGCTGCACACCTGAGAAACGAGAAATGCATGCAGGTGTCAATCGCCGGCCGAAGAATGGTCAGTGGCAGTGCAAGCAGCAGCCAGCGGAGGAAGCAGCCCCGAGCAGTGCATACCAACAAAAAAAAAGAAGAAATGCACTGTGACAAAATATATATTAAAAATTAAACCGAGGGGAAAATGAATCATATATTTAAATTTATTTTTAAGACTCAAATGTCTAGGTTTATATTAATCTCATAAATATTGTGAATTTCTATGTACTAATTTATTTTTTATATGTAGTAATTTATTGTTATATTAAGTCAAAATATTGCTGCTGTAATTTCCAACATCTTGTAACTGCCATTTGTTGATAATGAAGCTGACTGATAAAGTTTTTATTCCTTTAACTTTAACTTCTGAAAATACTTTACATAAATGCAATAGAAATTCCAAAAGCTTCAACGTTTATATATTTCTATTAAATTTTTATTTTATTTCCTATTACCCAAAATTCTTAAATAAAATTTCTCAAGTGTAAGCCAAAAAAAAGTCTGAGGAAAAAAGTAGAAAACCCACCGAACGCAGGCAGACGCATTACAAATTCACACCAAGTGGCACCCACAGCCGCAGCTCAGCTGCAGATACATTTACAAGAGCAGGGAAGGTGCCAGGGGCTGACCGAGGGCTCTGCGGGGAAATGGTTAATCATTTAGGTATAAATCTCGATCGCGTCTTTGTCTGGCATTGCCCATGGGGCTCACAGCCAGCCACCAGCCCAGTGACTCTCACACAAAAACGCGTATCGAACCATTAACGTCCTTGTCGGCCTGTAATTTTACACTGGCGAAGAAAGATCTGCGAGCTGAGGGGAAAAATTATAACAACCAGCAGCGGAACCCTACTAATTGGGCCCATAATCATTAATACATTTTCAGTTTCAGTGTTTTTTTGTCTTGAAATTTAAGGCATGAAAGTATTCTTGTAAATAGTAAACAGGAAGAGATTAAAACAAAGGAAAAGTGTTAAACTTAAAAATATAGAAATATAAATATTAAAACTGAAATATCAATTAAATTGAATTAAATTAAAAATAATTTAAATATTAAAGATGAAGCAATCGTCCAACCATGTAAATTAAATATTATTGAATTAAAGAACAGAATAATAATTAACATTAAATATAATCGTTTGTATAGATATTACTTTATGAGTACAAATTTATCTTTTAATTATCTTTTACAAATCTAATTTTTTTATATTGTTTTTAAGGTAACTAATAAGTATTCATTTTAGGAATCGTAAATGTATTATTCCTTACTAGAAAACAAATTAAAAAATGTAGATATATGATTTCTATACACTAATCTTTTGGTAGTATCTTCTTGATAATCTTTTTAAAATTTAATATCTTCTTAAAACTAATAATAATAATAATTCAAACCTGATTATTATGATTTTGATATATTATCTTATACATATTTTTGTATTATTCTTGGCATATCCTATATAGGAGATTTTATACAAATATGTTTAGTTTATATAAAATGTTCAACAAATTTAAATGTTGTAAATTTATAATATTACTTTTAAGAATCCAGGTTATAAAATTATTAAAAGCACTCTATGATACCTAGTTACTCCATTATCCCTCGCTGACTCTCTTTTTACTACCAATTTTCCACCTCCCCCACTCCGGGGCATGCAAATGAGGCAAATGCATCCAATTCAGACTGGCTCCGTGGGCTACGTGGTGGAGCCGAAGATAGGAGATCAGGAGGAAGAGCTCTCAAAGAGCGGCGACAAAGAATTCCAAGAATTGTGAGCGTCAATTGATTTACTCAGCTGTGCGCCGTTGGTCGGTCGACTGGTCGCCGGTTGATAACTCTGAGATTTGTTATATTTGCTTCATCATCGCGCCACAAACGAGGCAGTTTCAAGTCGCTGGAGACGGGGGCACGGATGTGGCTGTGACTGCGGCTGAAGTTGGGGAAGGAGCTCAGCGATCTTCATCATCATCATCGGGCACCGCACACATGTGCGCACATTAAAAAGCAAGTTTCTCAGGTGTTTAAAAGCGTTTAAAAAGAAAACAGACGCAGACAAGGAGGGAGCGAGGAATTGAGACGAAGATCCCAACGAGACAACAATAAACGCAGCCGCTGAGGTAGAGTTAAAAATACTCCAACTCGTACTGGTACTGGTACACTATGCCAAGAGCCAAGAGCGAAGAGCCAACTGCCAAGATCCAAGATCCAAGAGCCAGTTAAAGCCATGATCATGATCTCGCGACTTGCGAGCCATGGAAACCGCGCGCACGGACGGACGGACAGCTGGCGGCGACGCCAACCAATGTCTACAATTGGGTTTGAAATAATGGAATCAGAAATATATAGTATAGGGAAATTAATATGATTTAAAAGGAGATTCTGACATAATTAAAACTATATTTTAGAAGAGTTTAGGAAGCATTTATTTTGTTTAAATATTTGTTGCAATATTTGGTCAACTAAAAGGTGCGATCTCTAATGTTTATAAGGTTTTTTTAACCAATTATTAAAGAATATTTAAGCCCAGATATTTCCATTAAATTAAATTAATATTTAGATTTATTTATTCTTTAATTTCCTTAACTATTATTGTTACCCCAACTGTATGAGACGCCGGCAACGACGAGCACGTGAAGGTTGCCCAGTCTCGAGCCGCCGACTTGGAGATTTACTTAACGAAATCAAGAGGAAGCGCGTAGGATCGCAGATGGGAATGGGTTTGGGTATGGTTGAGGGGTTATGGGTTGAGCAGTTGAGCAGTTGAGCAGGGTACCAAGGGGGCAGTTAACCTAGCTGTCATACAGCATTGATTGCTCCGAGGCAATGGCAATACAAAAGCCCCACTGACTCCGCTTGATTGCTTGGTAACCTGGCCTGTACCACTGGCAAGCTGGGCAAGGGGCCTGATGAGGGCGGTACTACTTTTATTTTTTTTTATTTTTTAACTTTGGACCACGTACCAGTGACTCAGCATCTATACACACTTATTTTTTGTGTGTTAACGATGCGGATGGCTGGGCTGGCTAGCTGGGTCTGGTTCGGCCAAAATGTTAAGTGCATGTTTTGATTGGTTTGTGGCGGCCAAAACGGATCGAGATTATGGACCATGAATAGGAGCCAACTTGCGGCTCCAAGAGCAGCCTGTCCTGGCATTGGAGAAGGAGGCTCATCTTGGCAGCGGGGATAATGTGCAACCTTATGTGCATAATCTTCTTAAGAGGTGTCACAGGCATTTATTATGGTTACGGAAAAAAGCGCTCGTCGTTCGCGGCCGCGGCCACAAAAGCCAAATTAATGATCAGGCTAAATTATAGAGTTTGGCTAAAATCGGACTGTATGCGGTTCTTGGGAATGTGCGAATCGAGGGTGTGTAATTTGGAGAGAAAGAAAAGTTATGATTTACCCATATAAAGCGGGAGTTTTAGCAATCAATAGAAGATAAATTCATATAAACTAGTGCGTAAAAGGCTTCAACAATACTTTATTTTCTCTTTTTCTTAATCTATTAAATGTTAAGTTTAGGTATACCCTTTATAGTTTATTACTTAGGTACTAATTCCCTCGACAATTATTTAAACAAAGTTCAGACATGTCTCAATAAAATATTCTTAGAAAACCCTTTCATTATCGCCAACTGAACTAGAAGTAGAACAGATCCTAACCGAACCAAGACCATTATAGCTGGCCAAATGTTACTCAATCCCTTTGTTGTTTTCCTTTTTAGCCATTGAACAGCTGCAGCACCTGTTGCTCGCCCATGCAAAACTGGGCAGAAAAGGTGTTTGTAAGTGCTAGAGGTGAGGTTTTTAGTTGGAATGCGAAACCCTTTCGCTCTGCCGGAATGATGAATTAGGCGAATTCTGGAAATTCCGCAACATGCTAACGGTGGCCCGAGAGGATGAGTGCGAGGATGCAACCGGCTGCCGGGGCAACAATGGCCGCTCAGCACGCATTCACAATGGCCTGCGAGACTTAACACCTGTGTGCCAGAATGCACTCTGTCGTGGAAATCTCCACAAATATTTGAGGTGAGCTGAATAGAGGGAAATTTGCATTTGCCGTGGCGGCGAAAGAACAAAAGCGAACAGGTAAAAATGCGCTGCCACCTCTCCGCATCATTAACACGTCCGGGATTTAGACGGGACTGAAGAGACTCCCGAGCCGAAAGGTGCTAAAATCCATCAACGATATTGGTATCTCTCTATTGTTTTTATATTTTTTTTCTCTTTCGGTTCATGAAAGTCCGTCCCTGAACGTATTCGAGTGGAAATTGCATTTGGAATGTTCGGCGGCATGGAATTTAAGGCATTGGCCATGGGCACGTTCGAGTGACAAATGTCAATTTGCATTCGATTTGCAAATGTTCTTTTGGCTGCCGTTAATTGCGCCCCCGCCCCAATGAAGTCGCCCCTTTAGCCACCGGTATTTATTTATATTTTTTTACTCGATTTTCTGATTTTTTTGCAGCCTTCCAACTGTTTGCAATCACTGGAATCGGCGGTAACTGCCACTGTGGGCCCGACGCTGTTCAAGCTCAAGAACACACCTTAAACTGTTCTTTTCTGAATGTTTTAAGCACTGAACATACTTTTTGGGTGTTTGTTTATTATTACAAATTAATCAGGCTTTTGGTTATCAGGAGAATATAAGAAATTTTTTGCTTGGAAAGCAACTTTATAGCTTGATTGCTAGAGATACTGGAGGAAGCCTTAAGAAAGATTTTTCTTTAATAATCCCTAAAAATAGAAAGGGTAATTGTTAAAAAGCTTATGGTGATTTTTCCCACTTCTATTCCAAATTTCTGTACCATCGTTAATTAGTACCATCTTAACTATATTTCCGTAATAGTTTAAAGTTTCTTTAAATTCAATAATTCAAGTTTAAATTCTTATAACAAATTCCTTATTTCCATATACCATTTCTCTCAGTGCCCGTGTAACCTCTGTGTCTGGCTTGCTATTGAAATTGGAATTGGAATTCATGGGGCAGGCCGAGAGTCAAGAGCCAAGTGCCAGGCCCATGCCCATGCCGATACCCGTGCCCGTGCCCCAACTGGCTGCAACAAGTTCAAACACATGACGTCCAAGTCCAAGCCGCTTCGAAGCCAGAAAGTCGATTGTTGTCGCGCCTCTCGCCCGGAGTTGGAGCCTCCACAGCCTCGGTTCAATGTCAATTTCGATTCGTCATCCGCAGCTGCGTTGATTTCTCGAGCGACCTATGCCACATGTATTCCCCTCGGAGTCCGAGTCGCCCCCCAATCATCCCATGTTGTTTGCTTTTGTAGCCGCGTTCTTTTTTATGGTCATGTTAAGTTTGGACT
>VNJU01006958.1:0-13891 GCA_008042675.1 Drosophila seguyi | reverse complement strand
AATAGTTCGCGGTAGTCATTACGTGCATGATCTTTTTTCAATTGACATCGACAGAAATCAATGATCTTACTCTTTTCTTTGTTTATACGTGTAGCGACATAATCATTTAATATACCAAATTCTAAGAGTTTTTGGTAAATTTTGGCCCATGCTATTTGAAATCGATCAAACAGAGGGACACTAACGCCTGAAGATCCAGCACTTGATTCAAAAGCAGCTCGTAAATATAATTCACATGATGCCTGCATGAAAGAAAAAGCAAACTGTGTTCCAATAACTGTTATAACAAAACTGCCGAACCGTTAAATTTTCCGAAATTGGATGCAGTTGTATCAAAACATGCAGCAACGATTATCCGAAATTCCCCACTCTGTTAGCATGTTGAAGGTTGCACGAGATATTTCAACGCCAGTGGATGCAACTAATTTTGGTACTCCCAAAACTTGTTTACCATCAGAATATAATATTATAATTGGTATTCTTCCGACTTTTTCTCGACCAGTCAATTCTGGGAGCATTTTTTCATCCAATATACCACTGCAGTCATCTCAAATTAACAGTTAAAATGCCAAAATCAACTTTTTCCAAAATGATGTGAACATTCAAAGAGTTGCAAGTCTTTCAGCTTTTCTTCGCTGACTCAGGTATTTTTTTCCTATTATCTTCTCGCAGCCGCTGCAAAGTTCTGGTTATGAATGCGTATTCGTCGACATCATGACCCAAAGCGTCAACAACCGCAGAAATCAAGTGCATAGCTGTATTATTGGAAATCTGCCATTTGTACAACGATGAAGGAACTCGGGATGTTAAAATGCTTTTTCTGCCTCTTTTTATAGGGGATAATTCTATATCTGAACATGAAATGAACATATCTTCTTGAACAGCAGACAAAGCATCACTTTTGTTGTCACTTTCAGAAGATCTAATACAATCTATAATACAATCTTTGTTATTATTAATAGATCCCGTAAAATAAATCAACATGACTACCTTTGTCTGCAATATTAGAAACACGAATGGTTTCTCTGCACTTGCGAGCTCGTTCCTTTTCTTCACGTGCTTCCTTCCGCCTTTCTTTGCCTGCCAGTGATGCATCTAAGCCACCTAAATGACCCTGACGTTTATTCTGTCGTTGCATTTCAAGGAATTTCTTATCCTGCACATTTGCATGTGCAATATCAAAAAGGTTGTCCAAATTGTCAACGAAAGCGGCTTGTTTGGCTCTTGTTTTCTTTTTATTCTTGCTGAGATTTTTCCACTCGTCAAAAAGTTTTTCCAACTTATTTATACAATGGTATTCTTGGCGGATAGGGATTCGGGCTTTCGACCAAAACGTGGCTGCTTCTTTCACGGCGAGTCCCGCGCTTTTGCGCACAGTTAACTTCAATTTCTTATGGCTGTAAAAGAAGTCCCGGTTAAAATTGTAAAAGAGTTGCACAGATTCGATACTTGGAAATACTCAATGAAATGCGGTAAAACCGCCAATTCTTAACCAATTTAAATAGTTGAAATCATTTTGAAAAGAAAACTAAACGAACTACTTAAAATAAAGTTGAGTAGAGCAATTTGCGACCCAAAGCCTTAAGTGCTCACAAAAAAAAAAGAATTTTAACCAAAAAATACAACATTTTGGCCAAAAATGTTTAGGTAAGCGGGTAAGCGGGTAAGCGGATGAGCGTGGGAGCAAGCTTATCGTTTAGCTGTTGCGACGAGATGAATGCAAAAAAATGCAAAACAAACACTGGCAGCGTAACTAAAATGTAAAATAAATAACAATTAAATACACAAAACAGAATAGCTGCAGCACCAATTCTCAAACCTCTTGAGAAGGATCTGCAGTCTGTCCGTCGCCTCATAGACACAAGCCGATTTGGAAAGGATAGCTGTGTCGTCAGCATATGTGGCAACACACAGACTGTTGTAATGCCTGCCAGTCTGCAGAGGAGCATCATGTGTGAACAGACTGTAGAGTGTCGGTGCCAGAACACCTTGAGGAACTCCGGCCAGAATGGGTCTGGACGAGGAGGACATTCCATCCTGAACCACCTGAAAGGTCCTATCCTTTAAAAAGCTGCCAATCAGCTCAAAAAGCTGAGAATGGATCAGCGCCTTCAGCTTGGCCAGCAGGCCAGGATGACAAACCATGGATGTCAAGAAACGCCGCAACCGTGTACTGCTTCCTCTGGAACGCATCCAAGATAAAGCCGCCAACCCTATGGAGCTGCTCAGGCGTGCCATGCTGCCTCCTGAAACCAAATTGATGCTCAGGAATTGCCAGCTGAACTTCAGGTGACTTGAGTAAACGGTCCAGAATACATAGTTCGAGAAACTTGCCAAAGGCCGAAAGAACCCTTATCGGGCGATAGCTGTCGGCATCGCTGGGTGGATCATCACCACATTAGCGTTCTTCCAGACCCTGGGAAAGTGAACTATCCGTAGTGCAGCATTGTAGATCAGGACCAGGAAGAGTATAACCCGATCAGGAAGCAGCCTACGCACCCGTGACGTGACCCCGTCCGGTCAGGGAGCTTTCCTGCTTTTCATTTTTCGAATCTTACTCTTGACTTCAGGGAAGAGAATGGGAGAAACAGGCAAAGACATTTGGTGAGGAGCTTCCAAAATGTCTTTGATCTTCCCGACTCTACCCTCCGAGGAAGTACCAAAAGGAGTGAATCGTTCCTGAAGCTTGTCGGCAAACACCTCAGCGCGATCCAACGACGTGCGCCCCCAAGTCGAATCAGCTTTCCGGATCCGAAACTTAGGAGCCGCCTGCCTCTTGCCTCTATTGAGTCTCCACAAGGCGACATTCGAGTCCTGATATGGAGTCGCCTCTTCAAGCTTTCTATCCAGCGAGCACTGGCGGGACCGAACCAGGAGCTTTCTGATCCGGTTACCCAGCCTTCGAAGTATCCTGAGGATATCCCTCTTAAGCCTATGCTTTAGTTGAATGAGTTCAAGTATTTCCCTGGGCACAGAAGGGTGCTGAATAGCCGAGGCGAAGCGAGCGATCGGAGAGGCTTCAGCTGCCGCATATGCTATCTTATCAACAGCTAGGCTGCATCCTCCACATCCTCAGAAGAGCACAGATCCATTTGGAGATGAAGGACGTCATCCAACTTACTCCTGAAGATTCTAATATCCGAACCAGGATGTAGCAGAAATTTCTTGGGCGGCACACAGTGTCCCACAAGCTGGAGCTGCACAATCAGAGGGAGGTGATCAGAGCTGAGCTCAAAGGATTCAGTGATGCTCAGTCTTCTGTTGTGAATGTTCTTGAAAAGAGCAAAGTCAAAGCTGACGGAATCCTACCGATCTCCGGGTAACAACTGGGGCGCCCTGTGGCCAGTACTTGCGCACCCGAGCTGTCGGCTGCTTCACTAAGCAGCAAACCTCTCGCATCTGCTCTGCTGTTTCCCCAGGCTTGATGTTTTGCATTGAAGTCACCATCCAGGAGGAACCGGTCACCACAAAGAAGAATCAGGTTTTCAAAGTTCTCCAGAGACCAGGAGAGACTCGGCGGGAGATAAGCAGCTGCAATATTAATCTGCCCCAGCGAAGTGGAGACGGTGATCCTGGCTAGCTGAACCACTCTTAGACAGACAGGTCGGTGATGATGGTGGACGAGTTTGCTGCTAGCCAGCACGGCCGAACCTCCTCTGGGCAGTCCGCCAGGAAAGTCAGCTCTATATGTGTCATAGCCAGGAACATTAAAGTAGGTACCAGAACGTAGAAATGTTTCCGAGACTATCAGGATGTCAATACTGTTTTGGTGAAGAAATACCAAGAGCTCCTCCCGACCGGCAAGGAGACTCCTGGCATTCCAAATAGCTATCCTTAAGCTAGTCATTTCTGATGATGGGAGCTGACGTTGCTCTCCCTTTGAAGGTCCCAACGACCAGAGAGATGGTGGCCATGGAAGAAGCAAGGTCCACAGCATGCTCATGATTTTAGAAATATCCCAGGGAGCCTCGGCAGACGGATGCCTTTGGGTAGGATTGCCCGAGGAGCTCCATGAATTAAGGGCAGGGAAATCATCCTCCCGAAAGTTGAATGCCCTCTGAGAAGTCCAAGGACGAGAATGCACTCCGCCTTGTTGTGCAGGAGTAGAGGCTGCTTGTGCTCGCGAGGCTTGGGCATAAGAGACTCCATGTTGCAGGAGCTCCGAGGGAATAGACGTCTGGACCCGTCTTTGCCTATTAGCCTGAACAGGCCCTTGCGGGATCTTGGGCGCCGCAATCCTGAGTTTTTGGGCGTAAATACGACACTTCTTGTCGTACGCCGCATGACTGCCTCCGCAGCTAGCACAAACAAGGTCATCAGTAGTCGTAGCTAGGCATCCTCCGACCCAGTCCAATGGTCTAGACCGCATCTGCCACAAGATGGCGGCTTCAGACAGTAGTTCTTGGTATGGTTGAAGCCAAAGCAACGAAAGCACTGCTTGACCCTATTTAAATCACGCTTCAACTGCCAATTTTAGTAATTAACAATGCATCAGCGTTATTTGGGGCTTGCTTGATCTCCACAAACCACACGTTTTGCTTTAAGGGCTCCGCGCCTTCCTGCTGGCTATCCAACTTGCCTCTAACAGGAGGGTTGTAGAGGTGAGCAACCGTATGCCCAAGTTTGGCTAGCTCCTCTTTAATCAAATTCGGTGGCGTGGATGAAGCCAAGTTCTTTAGAACTAATCTGAAGTTCCTGTCCTCCTTGAGGCAGAAGTGAGTATATGCCACGGACAACTCATTTAGCCTCTTAGTAATGGCCCTAGTCGTGTCCACATTCTTCGGATAAATCTGCAGATCCCTCGAGAGAGCAGTACGGAACTCAAAACCGTCCTCCGGTACCACCATCAGCATTTGCTCCTCCATTGCTGAGACATCGCTCACATTGGGTACCTCATGGGTGTAACAGATTTTGTGAATAAGGAGACAAATGCATTGTTAGCCAACGGAATTATCAGGCCCTCGTCGTCACCTTACAACAATCTAGGTAGTCCCCAAAAAAGATGAAGAGGGAAATACTAAAGAAAGGTTGATAATAAATACATTTAAGGAAACTAAATTTAAAAACTATCGGCGACAATAACCATATTCCAAACGTAGTATCTATCTTATCAAATTTGGGAAAGGGCAGGTTCTTTACAAGCCTTAACCTTGAATTGCGATTCCGCCAAATTCTGTTCAAAGAAAAGGAGAGGTAGAAAACAGCGTTTTCGGTTGAAAATATGAGTTTTGCCGTTTGCTGTTTGGCTTTACAATTACCCGAGTATTTTTCAACGTGCTATTGATGATCATGGACCGTATAGGAAAGTCTTGTTATGTTTATGTTGATGACGTTTTAATATTTTCGAAGGGAATTGAGGACTACTTGAACGACATTGCTTGGGTACTGGACAGACTGTCTGAGGCAAGCATGAGGATGTCATAGAAAAGTATTTTTTTCTTTAAGGAAAGCGTAGAGTATCTCAAATTTATGATGTCCCGTGGAGGTATCACAATAAGCCCTAGCTAGCAAGTTATTGCCTCTGCCTTATTTAGGAAATCGGAAAAGTTTCCGCCAGGCAGTCACAAAATATACCAATTTCTTTTGATGAAAAACAATGTTCAGCTTTTGTGAAACTTAAAAAGAAAATGTAATGTTATTGTATCTCAAATTTAAAAATCCTTTTGGCTTAACTACAGACGGCTCGGCTCTTGTGCTGGGTGTAGTCTCGCCATAGGATGGCAAGCCTATAACAATGATTTCGAGAACTTCGTAACAAATAAACGAGAACTTTTGGCCATCATTTGGTCTTTAAAGTCCCTTAGAAACTATCTATATGGTGTCAAAAACATTCTTACCAATCGTTAATGGACGCCGTGTCAGATAGGAATCAGACTGCAAAAAGAACATAATACTGAAATTTTTGGAAAGAGAACTGTGTTGCCGATGCACTATCCAGGCCGAAATTTCATTGACTTATACAATCGAAACTATCGACAAGCCGGTTAATTGTTTCAGAAACCAAATAGTAATAAATGGGGCATCACAGACTCAACTCGAACTTTTTTTATTTTCGGTAGCAATAATACAATTTCTAAGCAAGCAGACTTTTGCAAAAAATCGGAATGTGATTAAGCCGGATATAGTGAGTGCGATACACTGCGAATTAACTGTACTGGGGTGCTAAAGAAAGAGGAAGCGTGTGTGCCTGTCGCCGCGCCGATATGACTCATCCAGTGGGAGTTGCGTGCGAAGAGCCACTTCCTGCTCGAGGTGCCAAATCTCTAGATTAAATATGGCGGATCTAGAGAAGACAACTCAAATAAGACCCGTAATCACCGGTGTTACCGTACCGTGTCCCCGTGATGAATGGCACTACATTAGTGTGTCTTTTAACGGTGGCTTCCGGATACCTGGCACCTCCGGTCGTACAACCGCCCGATCCGGGGAATGAGCCACTGCCCCAGGGGATACTTCTTTCCTTTCGTGGGACCTGCTTTCTGCTTACAAAACTCTGGCACCGACTCTATCACCAAGGAAGAGGCAGAAGCGCCTCTCACAAGGCTGATAAGGCGGGGTCGCACTGTCAGGCGCCGCGAGGAAAAGGTTGCGCAGATATCTTGCGAACCCCATGGAGGAGGCCGAAAGGCTCAGAAACCTATGGACCCTCCCAGGGCAATGCCCAGCAAGAGTGGCGTGACCAATAAACGTGGAAGATCGGCCAATACGACCCCAGAAGCGGTGTCAAAAAAGAGGGCCAAGATAAGAGCCACGGCACCTTGTGCTCAAACGAAGGGTGGTCATGCAAGCGTATTGCCAGCCATGGAGGCTACTCCACAGCCGCAACTGCGTCTGGGCAAGCAATACAGTAGCAGTCACCCCGAATCGGTGTCATGGCCTTCTACAGGGACGTTGCCAGCTCGGCGAAGATGGCAATACTCCCTTCCGATTACCCAAAAAGTCTACTCAGAACGAAGCAGCTAAACGTCATTCATCTGCTAACTTGTCGTGGGTGATGGCTCTGAGGCACGGCTCTGTGAAGCCGCTGTTCACCGGATGCACCTTCCGACCAGGTTGGATGGCTGTGAGCAATCCTGCGCTCGCCTCACCACGAGCGCATCCCGCGCAGAACTGGGCGCTTGAGCAGGAGTGTAAGGCGCACACCGGAGGAAATGGCACTTCTAGGCACGAACCGTGGCCGGAAGATGGCGGCCAGGGGTCGCAAGAGGGTGGACTAATGTCCAATCCCCCTCCCCCCACTCTCCCCAACACCCGGAGACACCTAAGATGTCTCCAAGCGAACCTCCACAACGGAAAGGCCGCATCAGACGTCCTTTGTGAGATGTTCGCTACAATGGACATAGCATTTATCCAGGAGCCATGAATAATCGCCGAACGTGTCCTGGGGTTAAGCACCAACCTCACCCTAGAGCGGCGTTGTTAATTAACAAAACCCTTACTTTTGTTCCCCTTTCACAGTTCATAACTGAGGACCTAGTGGCAGTTTGGGTTAAATTACCCACTGCCCATGGCGAGCAGGAGGCAGTGCTGGCCTCCGCCTATCTTCCCGGCGACTCGAAGGACGTGCCTACGGCGGCTACCTGTGCCCTGATAGAGCACTGCCAGAGAAACCGTCTTAGATGGATAATCGCCTGCGATGCCAATGCGCATGACACAATCTGGGGGAGCAGTAACATCAACAAAAGGGGTGAGTGCCTTTTTGAATACATTATTAGTAACAACGTAGGTTTACTAAATCAGGGCAGCGAACCTACATTTATTAATGCGATTAGAGAGGAGGTCCTTGATCTAACTCTCTGTAGTATGAACATGTTGTCCGTTGTCTCTAACTGGTACGTTGCGAGTGAAATCACTATGTCAGATCACCAACACAGTAGATTTGATATAGGATGCACCTTGCAATGTAGCTTAGTTACTAGAAATCCCAAAAACACTAACGGGGATCATTTCTGTTTTGAACTTGAGCAATTAGAGACTGTTTCACCCATCCGATAACATCCTTCATACAAATATTGAATCAGCATATTACGCCAGCTGCAAAAAAATAGGTTCGAAAGATCACAAGTGCCGTTCCAAAAAGGCCTTTTCAATCTCAAAAAGGCTGCATCTGCATCTGCACGCTGAAAAAGCGAGATGGAACATTTACAAACAACCCAAAGGAAACGAACAACCTACTCCTGGCTACTCATTTTCCTGGGTGCGTGGGTATGGAGCAACCGATCTCAGAGAGTGAGTCACCAACCTACCCCTCTGAAACTGGAAAGTGCCCACACCTGCTCGTGACTATGGCGACAGACTCCAATGGTGCTGGGGGGGGGGGTGGACCCCCCTATCACTCAGAAGATATTGGAAACATGCCCTATAGACTGTTTCATCAAAATACCGTACAAAGAGCAGTAGAGAACTTCAGCCCATACAAATCACCTGGACCAGATGACATTTATCCATGCTTGCTACAGCGGGGACTGCACCTAATCGCACTTCCCCTGGTCCGTCTATTTCCAGCTAGTCTCCTGCCTGCACACATACCCAGCAAATGGGCTAAAGTAAAAGTCGTGTTTAACCCAAAGGTAGGGAAAAAAGATACCCAATTGCCTAAATCATATAGACCGATCAGTCTTAGCTCCTTCTTCCTTAAAACTATGGAGAAGATAACTGACCAGCACATTAGGGAGGTGAATCTCAAGTATCTTCCGACCCGTACGTTACAAAATCTCTATATATTTCTTTAGTTCAACCCATCTTAGAATATGAATCTTGCGTTTGGAGCGCTCAGTATGGGGCTCTCAGTAAACTGGATTGGGTCGCTTCAAAAGAACTTTTTACTTTTCGCTTTACGCGGCCTAAACTGGTAACTTAGTAGACTCCTCCTTATTAATTTATCATCTTTATCTAACCGCGGAACCATGCTTGGCATTCCCTTTATTTATAACCTTACCCACGGTGACATGGAAAGTGCTGACTTGTTGGGTCAGCTTTACAGCTTCACGTACGGAGAAGAAATACTAGATCCTATATTCCCTTAGTGTTGCGTTTGAATTGCATGAACCCTTTAGAGTGTTATAACGATTTGTACACAATAATTAGATAGTCTTCCTAAACTAAAAACATTAATACTAACCCACTTAGTGCGCATGCAAGCAAACAATCTGGTAAACGGCTCTAAAAGCAAGCTTATGACATTCTCTCGTGTCGCTTTTAAGCTTGCGACTTACACGCTTTACTGCTGCTCTTTGTAAAGTCTGGATCCTAAACTTAACTTTATTAATCAAATTTCATGCATGATGAATAAGGCCAGGCTTGGATTCATAAAACGTTGGTCGAAAGAATTCAATGACCCGTACGTAACAAAATCTCTATATATTTCTTTAGTTCGTCCTATCTTAGATTATGGATCTAGCGTTTGGAGCCCTCAGTATGGGGTTCACAGTAATTGAGTCGGTTCAAAAGAACTTTTTACTTTTCGCTTTACGCGGCTTAAACTGGGATGCAAACCAGAGGTTACCTTCCTATTCTTGTAGACTCCTCCTTATTAACTTACCATCCTTATCCAACCGTAGAACCAAGCTTGGCATTACCTTTATTTATAACCTTATCCACGGTGACGTGGAGAGTGCTGACTTGTTGGGTCAGCTTAACTTTCACGTACCGAGTAGAAATACTAGATCCTATTTCCCTTAGTGCTTCGCCATTGTAGAACGTCCTTTCAATTGCATGAACTCTTTATAGTCTTATGTGCAAATTATAACGATTTGTACATAATAATTTCAAAAGTAGATAGCCTTCCTAGGCTAAAAACATTAATACTAACCCACTTAGTGCGCATGCAAGCAAACTATCTATCAGCACGCCAGTAGTCACTTCCTCGAATTCGTTTTCTATTTTTTAACCTTCGCGCCTACTAACACCTAACACGAACAAGCACGTGCTTGGTGTCATACGGGCCACTTGAATGTACTAATCTTAGTGCATCAAGGTCCAGATTCAAAGTACCAATTTGCGTATCAAGCTAGGAAATCAACTCAGACTGCCATTCATTGCCTAACAACAACCATTAAAAAGGCGATTGGCGCTCAACAGTTAGCACTAAGTGCCTTTTGAAACATCTCAGGAGGTTTTGACAACACGTCATAGGAGGCATTTGTGCTCTCTTGTACGTAAAAATGTTTTGGAAATGCTTAAGTCGAGAATCATAACTGTAGACCTTGGAGGAACCATGACCTCAATCACAGCCCCAAGGGGGTGCCCTCACGGTGAGTACTCTCTCCTCTCTTGTTGACTTTGGTCATCGACGATGGTGTCAGGACAACGGATTGTCCATAAACCGGTAAAGTCACACTTGACTCCAAGCTCAACTGGAATGTACACCTCAAAAAGACCATTAAAAAAGCCAATCGAGCACACTTTTCTTTCAACAGGCCCTTCGATAGAACATGGGGCCTAAGTCCCATGCGGCTGCACTTACCAAATTACAACGACTGGTCTGCATAGCCATTACTGGAGCCATCCGGACATGTCCCACTGCAGCACTAGGAGTAATAACTGGCGTACCCCATACCCCATATCAATTACCCTGAAAAAGGAGGCCTGCCTGGGGTTCCTTCGTCTTCAAAACATCACGAACATAAAAAATTTATTTTTACGGAGACAGGCAGGAAAAGGATGCGCCGCTGGAAGGCGGGTGGTTTTATTAGGTATGATAATTTGGAAAAGGGAGATCCCTGCAGAACATCGTTCGAGCCGCTGGCCGGCGGAGAATCGAGCCGTCGCCCCAGCGGAGAATCGAGCCATCGCGCCGGCGGAGAATCGAGCAGTCGCCCCGGCGGAGAATCGAGCAGTCGCCCCAGCGCCGATGCACGCCCCGCTGGCAGCCGTAGAGAGACGACCCGTGAGCCGAGATCGCCCACTCTAGCCAGGGCAGGGGGTAGCAGTCCAAAGTCGTGCCGCAGGCAGCCGGTCTGGAGGAGCCGGTCCGTCGACCAGACAGCGACTCCCCAAATTCGTATCGCCCCTCCTAGACCTGCGTATCGGATCCTGCCCGCTAGGGGCGCCGATTTGCAAGGACAGTCAATCCGGGCTGGAGTCAATCCGCTGATGGGCCATGTATATACTTATGGGAGCCGTCGGGGGCCTTATCCTATCTCCTAACAAATATTTACAGTTGCCTACTTTTGGCCGTCCACTAATCTAATCCAATCTATCTCATAACTAATATTTACAAGTGCCCTTCGTGGGACTGTTGGTAGTCCACTAATCCTAACTTACGGCACACCCTTAACTAATTATTTTACAACTATAAACAAAATATACGAGCCCTGCCCGGTGGGGCCTTGTGAGGGGTACCACACAAAGCTTACCGGGCATCTTTGGGTGCTGAAACCCCTAATAAACAAGCCTATTTTGCGTGTAACTGACGAACGGAATCCAAAACATGTTTTACACAGAAACTTCTTTGTAGTCTTGTACACTAAGAATCAAAATCAATATCTTTGCCCAGTGGATCACAAACGGTCTCTCGAACTCTTCTCACTTTGAAAGACCTGAAAGACTTCTCAAACTCTTCTTACTTTGGAAGACCTGAAAGGCTTTTTAAGCCCTTCTCACTTTGGTAGACTTGAACGGCCTCTCAACTGTTCTTCTTATTTGTGCAGATCTGAACGGCCTCACAAATCTTCGCATTAATTTTTAGTCCTAAACGGAATATCAAACTTTTCTCATTTCTTAAGACCTCAGGGCCCCGAACTAGTTCCCCTCAGGACTGATAACGAGCAGACGGAAAGAGACGCATCAGTCACTGGATCACGACGTTACCTAGCAATGAGAAATGGAACTACCATGAATCTGTAGCTATTAAGTAAATAAACATTAAGATACTTTGTACCGTACTAACTAGCGTTCTACTCTGGGACTGGGTCGGTATCTCTTCCAGCAACAACACCTGAACCCAAATAATTTTCTGCGACGAATCATGGCCATCCCTGAGCCACCAGACAATTTGTTTCAGGTTCAACAAATCCATAGCCATGAGAAAGTCCCTAACCATTTTTCAAGCAGAGAACAGAAATCTGTGCTTGTGATTGCCTTCGCATAAAAATGCAAGGCGCACGGATTTACATCTCTCTGATTGCTTATTGCGCTGAGTTTCTTTACGATCTCCTCCAGACTTGTAGAGAACTGTTTCCCACAGCTGAATGCCATTGCCTCCAAAAACATTTTAACGGTGGACTGGGTGCCAGGGCACGATGGCCATATAGGCAACGAGGTGGCAGACTCCATATCGAAACGAGAGGCGACTAATCGGCCATGAAGCGTTCTGTGGACTATCAAGGGTCAAAAAAGAGGACTACTCACAAAATGGGAGGAAGCTGAGATAAGTCGTCACTGGACGGACAGTGCAGGGCTGAGACAAGCCAAGCAATTCGTCCCCCAGATGACGCGATCTAAACGCATCATCAATTAAAATAGAATTCGGTGATATGGAGCATGAATGTGCATGCCCCTTACCAAGCAATCCCTAAAGGATTTGGGAACATATAGACTCTACCAAAGTGCTCTCTTTTATTAGAAGCCTCGGTATAGAGGCTCTACCCTAATCCTATAGGCCGGCACAAAAGATCTTACACCTCGTCGCAGTGCAGCCAGGCACTGTAACTGTACTGTACATTATTGTTCAGGGAACAATAGAATACAATAAGACGGTGCATTCAGTCACCAATAAAAAACCGACATTATTCATTCAACTCCTTCCGAACTGGTAAATAAAATTGTAGAAATGGCAAATGAAGCCCAGGAAAATAGCTAAGAAGAAGTTTGGGAAATAAACCTACGGTATAGGGAAGAACTAATCGAAGCTTTCATCGGGACAACGGTCCTAATAAAAGGGAGGGTCGGTAATAAAGAATAATCGCGTCGTTTCGCTTTGGGGTTTATTCGGAGAGAGATTTACAGACTATATATGGCGGCTTCGTTGCTGCCTCGGAACCGGGTAAAAACGGTACATCTGAATTAGTGCTGACCACCTGGAGAGGCTGCTGACCCTCACTTGTTCAGCATGAACATTCTCCCCCCCCTCGGAAGAGGAAGACTCGCGGAGTTACGAGAGTGAGCACCGTTCGGAAAGGATCCATCCCAGCGTCGTGTTCTGAGCCATCGGCAGGCCGTCCTGACTCGGGAGGATACCCGGTAGCATCAGGTCAGCATATATATCTGCCCTAAGTACAGCCGACACTAGAGATGGGTGGAACCACCGGTCATCCGCCAAAGTCACATTCTGGAATGCGTCTTGCACCTTTGGATCCAGCGGCTGTAACGGCGTTCGGGTCTGCATTTGTTCGTCCACCAGCATCAGCAGCTGCTTGCTCATCTTGGACGCCTTGGAGCGGATCTCGGTTGCGCACACCCGTTGGTCGCCAATGCCCGTGATGGACAAATTGAGGGCCTTAACCAAGGATATGTGGACGCGACTCACAGGACAGCACGGATCCACCAGGACTCGAACATCAAACCGCTTCTGGTCGGACCCGATGAGCACGGCCGCAGTCGGGAGGATGCTGACACTCGTGTGAGCCAGGATAGGCGCGCACGACGGGCCAGTCGATGCGCTACGGGGTGGCGACACATCCATCGGCGAGTTTGAGCGTCGGGATCCTGTTGGAGACGCTTGTTGGCGCCGCTGTGGCTGACGCCGAGGCCGAGGAGCCGATGATGGTTGGCACTTCTGTCTTTCATAATTCCCCTTCATAAAAGGGGTAGTAAGTCCAATATCGAAAACTACAGAGGAATTTGCAAAACTTAGTGCGATCCCTAAGCTTTTCGGACTCCTATTAACTGCTCAACTTCAGCACGAATGTCGCTCAAAAATGTCCCCCTCACAGCATGGCTTTATGAAACA
>VNJU01006953.1:0-11845 GCA_008042675.1 Drosophila seguyi | reverse complement strand
TTTTTTTTTTTTTTTCTTTTTAAATACTTATTCAAAGCCGTCAGCCAGCGGGCGTACAGGGGGAACAACGGGTGAGAAATCACCTGCCGTAACTGTTCGCACCGCTGGAAGTGCGACTATACTCTCCGCGTGAGGTCGGCTGAAGCAGGTCCCAGTAGGTCATGTCTCTGCTGTGGATGACAAATGCTGACGAATGGAACTCGAGCGGGGAGAAGAATACTCCTGCCCAAAAAATTACCCAAATCCAAGGTAGAACAGCATATGCCGAGCTATGCGTGTTCGGGGGGTGCTTGGACCCAAATATGCGAACTCTGGTGGACCGGCCGACCCATCAGATGAAACTAGGCTTACCACGGTATGCGGGCTCTGCCGTGGCGGACCATCCCCATCTCAGTATACTCGTGGGAACAAAAAATGAGCAATTCTACAAATAATAACAAAAACATAGGTGGCCGCCAAACCTTAAGGGCGGCTGGGGACGTCCCCCTCTTAAACTCGAGCTCGAAGCGGTCGAGCGAAAACAAGGTGGAGGAGAGGTCAACAGAGCGCCTTCATTGGGAGCCGGAGCTAACGGAAAAGGCGAACCGTTGGTTCCACCGAGCGGCGTGATCGGGGGCATCTCCCTCGACGTGACCGCAGGTTGCTCCAGAGGCAACCCCAATCCAGGAAGCCAGGCCCAGCTGCAGGAGGGGAAGAGCGGCTTTCATCCCCGCGAGAGCCAACCCAGCCATAGAGGCGGACCCGGAGCAAGCGGGTCTCATTAAGTGGACGAGAAGTGCCCTGTCGGGGAGGGCGGGAAGGGCAGTAGCTCCCAAGGCCCAATCAGCCAGCGCTAACGCGGGCAAAAGTGCTGCCAAGCGTCAGCGCTCTTCCGAAGTGCAACCACCGTAGTCGAAGCGTTCCAGGGTGCAGCCCCAGCGAGCCTTCGCCGAGGTGACCAAAGGTAAGATCCTGATTGGAGTGGAGGACGAGGGCTGCAGTGACGGACACATCCCGAGGAACCAGTGGCGCTGGATCGTTGGCGAGCTGCAAACAGGTTCGTGGAGGAGCTGTTGGAGTCGGGTGGTGCACTGCCCCGATGTGAGGATGCGGGATGGCACCAAGCTGGCGAGAAGGTGATCGCGTGCGAAGACACGGACTCCGTCACTTTCTACAAGCGGGCGATCGCAGAATTGGGGGAAGTGTACCCAGGTGCGAAGCTCGCGGCAGTCGACTGGGACAAGATCCCCAGCAAGCCAAGAGCCAGGGCGTGACTGTCCCACAAGCCAGAGGTCCCGGAGAAGATTCTCAAGCTGCTGCAGCTGAGTAACCCCGACTTTCCCTTCTCTGACTGGCGAGTTGCCAAGGTTAAGGAGGCCGTTGGTCCGAAGCTCCAGGTTATCCTGATTTTAAACGAGGGGACAGTCTAGGCGCTGAGGAAAAACGGGGGGCTTCTCCGGTACGGTTTCGATAGCGTGGCCGTGCACGTCTATAAGGCCGACGCTAAGCCGGGCCTAAGAGAGGAGGACCCTGACTTGGAGGGACCTCGGATCGAGGTGGCGCCAGAACTGTCCGACTAGGAGGACATTCTGGAGGGCTACGTCTCCGAGGAAAGTGAACTGGCGAGGGGCTTTGGGAAGTCGGGATGTCCGAGGAGGAGGACGGGCTGGATGAGCCGACCTCGGACTCCGATATCACTGTGGTGGAGGTTAATACGCAGAATGTCTCTGACGTTCCTGGAAATTAACCTTCACCACAGTCCCTATTAGTCCACTTGGCGAAAGGTGGTATCGACGCTGTCCTCATTCAGGAGCCCTGGATCTGTGGCGACAGAATCCTAGGGCTGAGGTCAGCCGACTATAGGCTGTACGCAGCCCCTACATCATGTATCTCGCGAGCCAGCCTACTCGCTAGGAAAGAACTAACTCTTTTCTTGCTACCTAATTTCAGTCATGAAGACTTCGTAACCGAATGCATAGAGGGACCGGAACCCTCCGGATCTGCTCAGCCTACCTGGGACACGACCAGGACCCCATCCCCGAAACCCAGATGCAAGTCACCAAGGACAGCAGAAGTCTGAGGCTGGGCCTAGTTATTGGGTGCGACGCAAACGCGCACCACCATCAATGGGGAAGCACTGGCTCCAATGAGAGCGGTGAGTATCTTTTTGATTTTATCCTTTCATTTAACCTACTGGTGGTAAGTTCGGGTAACGAACCCACCCTTATTACTAAAAGTCGCAGGGAGGTACTAGATATCACCCTTCTTACTGACTCCCTCAGGGATACCCTGAAGTCGTGGAGGGTGCTGGAGAAGCACTCTTTCTCTGACCACAGATACATCCAATTCACGCTAGGCTTCGATAATTCAACCCAGGCACTTTCCGGAACCCCCGGAGGACTGACTGGTTAAAACTAACTTGTCCTTATACAATAGGGAATTAAGAAAAACCAAAAGAAGGGCCTGGTCCGACTTTTGCTTAAGTATCCAGGATAACTCAGAGCCTTCTAGGCTAAGGAAGGTCCTCTCGACGACGCCCCCAAACACGGGCTTCGTCAAGCGTCCTGACGACAGCTGGACGACCTCCAGCGAGGAAACCCTTGGGGTTCTCCTGGATGCCCACTTCCCTGCCTGCACGTCTCAGAGCAGTTCGCCTAACCCCCCGACATGGGGTCCGTCCGTATTGGGATACCCCGTCAGTGAAAGGAATATCAATTGGGCAAATAACAGCTTCAGGCCATACAAATCCCCAGGGGTAGACGGTATCACCCCTACCTCTATACTCTATACCTGCCGTAAGGCCATCGGCCTAAAATGGGAAATGACCTCAAAAATTGTCCGTTGACTGTACACGGCTATCATCCGCCCGATACTCCTCTATGGAGTGCCAATCTGGTGGCCTGCCCTCAAGCGGTCCACTTGGCTGGGCAAACTAAGAAGAATTCAACGCTTGGCTGAGATCTGTATAACAGGCGGCATGCGCACGACTCCGGGGGATGCATTGGACGTTCTCTTGGACATCCTCCCAATTTAAATAATGGGAGAGATGACCGCGTCTCTCTCGGCACTAAGGCTGAACGGCGCGGGCCTGTGGAGAAAGTCGAGTTTTGGACACACGAATCTCGACTGCAATCCACACATTATTGAGGGGAACACTGACTACTGTGTCCCTTCTGATTATCCTTTCATACCTTTTCAATTTCACATTCCGGACAGAACGGAATGGAACCTGGAACCACCTGTACCGCCGAGGTCCCTTCACATTTACACGGATGGCTCTAAATTAGATGGCCAGGTGGGAGGAGCTATTTACTCTGAGCACCTGGGACTAAACGTCTCTTTTAGGCTACTCGACCACTGTAGCGTCTTTCAGGCAGAAGTTTATGCCATCAAAGAATCCCTGAATCTGCTCCCCCCATCCGGGGGTGGAGCCCCAATTTGCATATTCTCGGATAGTTATGCTGCCCTGAAATCACTTGAAGCCATATCTTTAAACTCGAAAACTATCAATGCCTGCCGCAGATCTCTTCACGAGATGGCGGAGCAGTACGACCTACACCTCATTTGGGTCCCAGGACATAGGGACATCGAGGGCAATTGCGCTGCAGATGAGCTGGCCCGGCAGGGTACATTTACCCTCTTCTGCGGGAGAGGGAGTCACTTGACATGCCCATGGCCACTCGCAGACTTCTCTGTAGGGATCACTTCCTCTCCCTGTCGGACAGGAAATGGGAAAACCTAATAACCTGCCGCCACTCTAGAATGATCTGGCGTAGCCGAGCCACCAAGCGCTCCAAGGAGCTACTATCACTAAGGGAAAGCTGGGCCCTTGCCGTCATGCCATTTACTGGTCACTGGCTGCTTGGCACCCATGCAGGGATGAGGACACTGTTCTCCACCTCCTCTGCCACTGCCCAACCCTAGGCAGACGAAGACTGGAATATTTGGGCAACTTCGTCTTTGCGGATCTTGCGGAACTAAGCGAGACACCTCTGAGGCAGATAACCTGATTCATCCAGGGATCGGGTTGGTGCTCTCTTACTTAGGATTGGTTTTTGGCCCATAAGAACCTGCAACACCCGGGGATCTCAGCCTATGCGGCATCACAAGGATCCTCTTTAGGCTCAAGTGGATGGCCCGGCTCTACGAGCCTGTCGTCACCGCCCTTACCTAACCTAACCTAACCTAAGGACGCATAGAGTTGGCTCAAGTGCACTACCTTGTGGGACTCCAGCGTCGATAGTGAAGTTGTCGGAAATTGTAGTGTTGCACATCACTGCGAAGGCTCTATTGTAGAGGTACGATTTCATGAGTTTAGACCTTTGAGCCAGACGCGGTTGAATATTCCCTATGCTCGAAGGCTGTTTAAATCTCTGACGTTTTTTTGTTTAACTTGCTCGATAGCTCCGTGTTTTTCTCTAAAGCCAAATTAATAATATTGTGAGCTCCTATATATATTATTATCCGCGTTAAAAGAAAAATTTTGAATAATTTGGAGAGGCATCGTGATCGTGTGATCTTTTCCAGGCTTCGGTATCATTATAATATTTTCCATTTACTTGGGTAATAGCCGAAACTTATGATTTCATTGAAGAGCTTACAGATGACCTCAATAGCACAGTACGAAAGTTCCATCATCATTTTTGTAGTTATTTGGTCACCGCCCGGAGCTTTTTTTAGTTTTAGATCCCTAATGACTTTTGTGATCTCGTACTGCCGAAATGAAGTTGGCGTAGATTTCGTTTCGGTGTCGATTTTCGGAAGGACAATGTTATTTGCCCCCCCAAGATGTAAGGCAAATGTTTCGGCTCTGTCTCTGTCCACTTAAAGAATATCTTATGGAGGAGGAGAGCTTAGGTTTGGGTGAGCCCTCCACAAGGGATGCTTTGTACTAGTTGCTTCAGAGCCCGGTTTAGCTTGCGGGTGGCTTCATTAAGGCGTTGCTTTGAGCATGGTGATCTGCTGGTTTGTTACGCCCGATGCCCAGACGCGTCTTTTCCAGAACCAGCTGTTCAATTTGCCGGCTGGTTTTGAGCTTTTTTGTTTCCACATCCTTCCGTTTTGGTCTTCAGATCTTGGATGCTGCGACAAGTAGCTCTTCAAGACCGGCGGTAGAGCTGTTGTCAGCCTGTAGGGGTGGTTCGGGCTTTAAAGGGTTATCAAAAAATGCGAGCGGTCAGATGAGAGATCCGGTAGGGCCATGATCGCGTGGGATATTTTTTGTCACCGCTAAATCGATTAGATCTGGGATCTTCTGGGGTCTGCGGGCCAATATGTGGGGGTACCACACTGTTATAAGTGCATTGAACAGTTGCCTTCCTTTCGGCGTCACGAGGCGTGATCCAAAGTGCGTGTGTTTGGCGTTGTACTCTCCTGCAGCAATGAAGCGATCCCCCAGTGTGTTGTAGAAATCCATGAATAGACCTTCAGAGATAGTAAAGCGAGTTGGGCAGTAGGCAGCGCGAATGCAAAGGTTACCGTTTCCCGACTGCACTTCTATGGACGTGGCTTGCAAGTGATTTGTTGCAAACCTTTGGTACATGTGATGTTTGATGCGATCTCTGATAAGGATGCCGGTTCCGCCGTGGGATGCCATCCGGATGATCTGTGCGGTAGAAGGTATACCCTCTTATATGGTAGTTATATCAAGCAGGATGGCGTCGATGTTATTAATATTTAGGAATTGAGTTATTTCAAATTTATGCCGTGAAATGCCGTTGGCATTCCCCATGGATATACGGAGATTCGACATTAACTATTTGGACTGTTGTGCTACAAGCAACTGAATCACCATATTTTGGTTCTGAACATGATATAATCATACTTTTTTACATAGTAAACATCATGGTTTCCAAATTACTTTGCGGCTGCCCTGGAGTCTAGCGTACTTTTTGAGTTATAATACGCATATTGCGTATTTGGTTGTCGCGTAGATGACGCTTGTCGCATGCGACTCTTTAGCTCCTTGCAGACCGCACAGCCTCTGTAGTTTGCCGTATGGTTTTCTCCACAGTTGCCATATTTTCTCCTTTGGGGGTCTTCTTTGCTCTCGGGTAGATTAGGGAGTTGTCGAAGTATCCGCAGACTACGCAGACTGTCCGAAGTGTACAGTACGTCTTTGTATGTCAAAACTCCGGGCAGTTTGTGCATTGAACAGGGACGCTGCGTCTGCGTGGTTCTTCCACGGTGATCGATGCAGTAATAGCTGCATCTATCATTTTTCATTCTTTATTTTTTTTAAGGCTTTGATGTTTGGTTTGATTTTTACCTTAAACAGTGTTTTGTTTCTGTTAATTATATTGCTAACATTATTGGCACAGAAGCCCTTCGCTTTAAGTGCTTCTTGAATCGCGGAAGGGGCTACGTCAGGTTCGATTCCTTTAAGTACGACTTGCAGTCCCTTGCTGCTTTTTAGTTGGTATGTGTAAAAGTTCTTTTTTCCCTTTAATAAGCGGAACAACATGAAAAAAAATTTTTTGACCAGGGCGTTTCAGCTTTTTTGCCTAAAATAAATAGGTGTGCGCTTTGGTTTCTTTTGAGTCACCTGCCCCAGTTCTACTTGATTTTTCACCTCCTCTGCTAACATGAAGAATCGGTTATCATTTGTAGCAAGCAGACACTAACTTATATAACATACAGTCACACTACCTTATACATTTACACTGTTCAGGCCAGGAGCCACTGTACCCCCGCTGCTCTCTGAGCTTACCGAAACATACGGCCTTGCTCTGGCTGATCTCCGTCAATAGGCGAACTTCGGGACCGCTCGCCTCCGATCGTCTTCGTTCTCCCGCTCTCGCTATGTTAATGGAGTTATGCAGGCGGCAGCTCAGGTTCTAGTCTGTAAGCTAGCATTTAGTATCAAAACTGAAGTAATAAAGTGCACTTGAACTCCCAGACGCCCCCCTGCCTATTTTTTTCTACTTGACCGCGTCGTGGGAGTTACGAGTTCTTGTGCGGCTACAATTCAATATATCTTTTTTTGGACCAAGAAGCCACCCCGCCATGAACATTGGTCCATCAGAGCCGGATCATCCCATAAACCACAGTTTCGGTGGTTTCTTGTTTGAAAAATAAAGATATGTACGAGACTCCTCCATTTCGTCCCAAATTACCGGTCTTCAGCAGCTGCTCGAATACTTAGTTGCGCTCAGACTGCTGCAAGATTTTCTTCTCAACTCCATGTCCGAGTCTCCGACATCACGGCAATTTTGGGGAAAAATTTATATAGTCATATCTATTTTTTCCAACGCCGTCTCCGTTTTATCGCGCCGCCATCTTTCTTACTCCGTTTTCACTGTCCACTCCCTATACATACACTCGCGTACATCAACATTATAAAGGGTTAACATCAGTGCATTCCTATGTACATATTTTCGACTCCGCGACTTATAATCTACATACATATACATACACATGTAAAAAAAATACAGTCCACTGAAATTTCTTCACAGTCCATACACATTCTCACACATACTCTGTAGGGGTCAGAGGGTAGTAGTAGAGAAAATAAGTATAAATATGTAAATAAATTTAAGTAGTAAGACAAACCAATCATAACCGAAACGCATATGCCGCGACTAATACGTAGGGTAACGCCTTCCAGAATATGCCGTTTCTTCTACCCGCAGTCGCAGCAACAGCGAAATCATACGATTTTTTTTTTGGCTTATTCTCCTTCCTCCGCTCCTTCGCTCGCGAGCATCGAGATCGCCGAGAGAGGATCTGGGAATAGTCCCGTAACTTTTGGCTTGCTTGCTAGGCAATGCCTGCCGCATGTAGAGAAGTTTGGCGACGCTCGCTCACTGGAAATTGAAAATCAAAGGAGAGCACACGCATTGAAGAGTTTTCCTATTGTAACAAGTCCGGCACGTGGACTGTACAGTCTTTAAGTGAATTATTAGTAAAGCGGCAGTAAGCAACCAGTGACAAAGAAAAAGAAATAGCAAGTGTTGTGCACCAGTGTGAGCGGGGCTAATTTGGCGACAGGCGACGACTCTTTCATCCCTCGCGAAGGCGTAGGCGATCGCCGGCGGGGCAGTCACGTGCGGCAGAAGTTGTTGATCAGCTACCCGGCCAACGCCGTGCGACACGAGCGGTCATAATCCTGCTTTTCGCAGCTCTGCAGCGGCAGCGGCGTCGACGTGCAGCCAACGCGCGCAGCACGTGCGCATAACCCCACTTTTTGGAGAACGTCTGTTTTGCCACGCCTGCTGCAGCGTACCACCACTGTTCGAGTGCAACTGCATAGAAACGGTAGCAAGGAATCTCGAAGAGCCAAGCCAGAGGCGGCCTGTGTCTGAGCTCTAAGAGTGAGGCGACCGGCCTCGTGCAGCCGCAACTATGGCGGTTCAGCTGTTGGGACGGCGGCAAGGTGCTAATAGCGCAAACATAAGCCAGGAAAAGCTGTGTAGGCGCAGCGAACTCAGCTAAGCGGAACCAAGGCAAGAGCAGGGCAGTCGGGTAGCGAGGAAAACCGATCGTACAGCCGGTATGTGAGCTGTGGAAGGAGCTTAAAGCGCGTCGTTGCGAGCAGCGCGCTCCCGCTGGAAGTTGTCAGCAAGCGGAAAGATTTAGAGAAGTTTTATTTTAAAATCAGTTAAATTTAATGTAATATGACTTAGACGAAAGAAACTTATATTGTTGTTGCTTTTTCTGCCATTTAGCGTATAAGTTAACACCAGCAGTTCTCATGAATTGAAACTGCCGAGTTGCAGGCCATATCCGGTGGCTTGCACGCGCAACAAGCTACCGCTGATCGCGCACTCCGAAGGCAATTGCCCGGAGTCCGCCCGGAACACTCGCGGAGCGAGTGACCGACCCAAATAAAAGTGCTGACCAGGCCCTTTGGCGGCAGCGCTGCGGCGGACCGGAGACTTCGAGCTGCGGCTGGATCGGATCATTAGTTTAGTAATTAATTGTACTCCAAGGCTAACGCTTTGTAACGTTGTAACATTTATATGACCCTCGCCCTAACGGGAGAGTGGTAATAAAATATAATTAAAAGTAAAACCAAAAACCTTATAATTGTCGCCCAACTAAATCGACTCACGCGATACGGTGCAAGATACGGTGCAATAAAATTTGCAGAGTAAAAGTAAAAGTCTCATGCGATACATTCGGTGCAGTGCAACATCAAATGCAACATCTAAAAACATAAATTCGGCACAGTGCAAACGCAACACCCGAAATAAAAAATTAAAATACAAATTCAGCGCAGTGCAAATGCAGGTACCCGATATAAAAAACACAAATTCGGCGCAGTGCAGCATCAAGTGCAACACCAGAATTTAAGATATAAAACATACAACTGCAACGGAACCCATAAGAATTCCCCTTGCCCCTCCAACCCTCCAACCAAGTGAGAAAGCTGAGAAGAGAACTGCAAGAATTTCCCCTCTTCCCCGCACAACCAGCAGCGGAAAAACAACGGCAGCGGCAGCGACGGCAGCGGCAGCGACGGCAGCAGCAGCGATACCAGCGGCGAAAGAAAGCCGTCGGCAAAACACAGACCCCGAAGACAATAAAAATATAAGAACATGTGAGTAAGCTTTTTGTCTAAAGTGTTCGCCAATAAAAAGGAAAAATAAATACAAATTAAAATAATAAATTGCTCTCGTGTAAAATAATTTAAGAAAAAATAAACACGGCAAATAAAATATAGTCAACAACACTTTAGTGAATTTGTAAAAAGTACCGTAAATTGATATTTAAGTTTTATTACAAAAATAAACACTAAAAAAAATAAATATTTTTGAAACCCCCAACAACTCTTATTGAATTTTTAACCAATACCAACGATGTTTGATATTTTATTCTCGTTTTGAAAAACAATAAATTCTGAAGGAAAAAATATTTTAGAAACTCCCAATGAATCTTATGAATTTGAATTTTTAGTAAATACCAACGATATTTGATATTTCATCCTCGTTGCGAAAAACAATAGATGCTGAAAATATAAAAATCCTACAGCCTCTTGATTGAACTTTGTACCACAAATTTTTTTTTCTTTTCTCTCTAAAAAAAAAAAAACAAACACTGACTAATGTATAGAAATACTGGGAACGTCTCGTCGGACGAAGAGGTTCTAGAAATTTTGCACAAAAATGTGCCAGACAAATACCAAGTCGAAAACCCAACAACAAGTAGGGCTGCAGCAATGCAGGCAGAACAAATTGCATGCATGGAGGCCGCCATAGCCGGGGCACTCCAAAGGCAGGAGCAACTATTCGAAGCCAAAATAGCCTCAATTATGGGGGAGTTAACCTTACTAAAGAATAAAGAAAACCCACAAATCGAGACATTTCAAGAGATTGAATTTAAGCCGGAAATCGAGTGTAATGAACCCCTCGACATAGTAAAATCTATCCCAGAGTTCCACGGCAACCAAGGAGAGTACGTCTCCTGGAGACAAGCAGCTACTGCAGCATGCAAATGTTTGAAACCCTACCAGGGGAGCAGCCGACATTACCAAGCTGTCGGGATATTAAAAAACAAAATAAGGGGCCCAGCGGCGGCTGTATTGGCTTTTTTTAACACTGTATTTAATTTTCACGCCATTCTGGCGCGTCTAGATTTTACATACGCGGACAAAACTCCGACGCATGTAATCAAACAAGAGCTAAGTCTGTCAAGACAGGGGGACTTACCCCTGCTAAAATATTACGACGAAATCGAACGGAAGCTAACGCTTCTCACTAATAAAACTATTATGACTCATGACGCAGCCGCAGCGGCCGTCCTAAACGAAAAGCATAGAACTGACGCTTTACACGCGTTCATATCTGGCTTGAAAAAATCGTTAAAAATTGCCGTTTTTCCGGCACAACCACGGGATTTGCATTCAGCTTTGGCGCTAGCCCAAAAAGCTGAGTCAAGTAACGACAGAAGTGTTTTCGCGGCCAACTTTGCCCGACACAATGAGGAAAAAGCGTATAGGCCAAACAACCAGCGACAAGCAGGTTGGAAAAATTCACAGTCCTATTATGAACACAATCAAAATTCGGGAGCGGTTAAAAAAAAACCCTCATTTTGTCAGAACGCCAAAGGGATCAGATAATCAAAGCGTTTCCTTCAAACAAAGGCCACATGGCAATACAGGGAACAGACAAAGCCAACCGGCACCCGAGCAAATGGAGGTCGACTCCTCCTCCCGGTTTAAACAACCAATAGCATGGCAAAAAGGGCAGTCAACACGGTCCCGTCAAAAAATCAACTTCATGCCGGAAGAAAACACCGAAGAGGAAGATTATGACTCCGTTGCCCAAGCAAGCGCCATAGAGATAGAGGACGACCTGGATACAGAGGATTCCTGTAATTTTTTAGGGTAAAATCCCTGCTCCCATATATAACACGTACGGTAGCAGGCGGAGAAATTAAGCTATTACTCGATACAGGCCCCTCTAAAAACTATATTACTCCACTCCCGGGGCTGAAAGGCATCGTGGCGGCGGATAAACCCTTCACGGTAAAGTCAATACATGGCTCTACCAAAATAGATAAAAAATGTCTATTTTCGGTGTTTAAAGTAAAAACACCATTTTTTATCCTAAACAACCTTAAGGACTTTCACGGCATTATCGGTCTCGACTTGCTTAAACAAGTGAATGCGAAACTCGATTTTACCGGAAATGTCCTACAGACCAGTAACGGAACTGAAAAGATCCGGTTTACCAAAGCAGAGAACGTCAACTTCATTAAGATTGATGACGAAGATGTTCCCCTGCAATTAAAAACACCTTCGACAAAATGATTGTAAAAAATCATAAAGCCTTCGCTGATCCAGACGAGGCATTTCCATTCAATATAAATACTATCGCCACAATTAAAACGGATGGGGAGCCGGTATATTCCAAATCATACCCGC
>VNJU01006950.1:0-13985 GCA_008042675.1 Drosophila seguyi | reverse complement strand
AATGTGAAGGGAAATTTTTCTTCAACCTCGGCAACTCTTTTCAGAGTTGAATTGTGCAACACTATCTGTGAGAAATTTCGCACCACTGCCACGAAAACAGCTGACCGGCACACGCATGTTAAATTTGAACAATGTAAGTAATAAAAACGTTTACTGACTGTCGATCTGGTAAATCCAAAATTCTGGCATTGTTTCTTAAGTTCTGGTTGTTTCGTTGAACGCTTAACAGGTTCTGTCGCCTTCTTAATTCATTCACCGCTAATAAATGTAAAAACATTTTGCTTAAAAAGTAACGCAACAAACTTTGAATCGGGACGGGCAAATCAGCTGACATCTGCATTAGTTTTCAAATACTTCTTGCCGACCATTTCCAGCACTGCCTCCGAAATCAGATGATTGTGGTTTCAAATATTAAAAATTAACTTATTACCGCCAAGAATGCTTGTACCTTTCATTTTATGCAATGAATCAGTACCCTATTAACGTCCTTTGGTTGGAAACTATAGCGGGCCAAAATTTGATCGGCCCCTAATTCACAAAACTCTGGTAAAACAAACGCAGCGGCCAGCTGAAATTTTTTGGGAACAAAGGGGACCAAAGGGAAATTTCATAAAAAATCCTTCAAACAACAAGGGAAATTCGCTTATGTTAAAGGGAAATCCGAAAATGTTATCAAATTCACTTCCGAGTGGAAACTGGAACAGGCCTGATAAAAAATGATTTAAAACATATTACACTTTGCCATATTTTAGAAATGATATTGAGGGTAATATTTTTTACCCTTCCCCTACAAAAACTATTCCTAGGAGAAGTTACCTCTTGAAATACCTTATAATACCTGTATCTAAGCTGACATTTGTTTTTTTTTTTGCCAAGTGTGCTCTTGCGTTTCCCTAATTGTTGCACCAGAAAGGGAGAAATCGACGGAAAAGCAGGAGAGGGAGAAGGCCGGGGGCAAGGCAAACATTATTGTCTGTGGGCAGCACGCGAGAAAAGCTTCCGGGCCCCCGGCTCCGTTTCTCTGGCTCCGGTTTTCTGGCTCCGACTCCGTTATTTCCTCCGTGTGGGCTGCCAGTTTTCCTGGGAAAAACAGCGGATCAATAACAGGGGCGGCGACGACAGCACACACACACACACACGACACGACAGCCAAGGGCGCCACTCTGCAGGTCCGCTAGGTCCTTCAGCTAGTCAGCCAGTCAATCCTTCAGTTAATCCTTCACTTCCCAGTCTGCCACTGCCACTGCCACCATGTCGCCCAGCATAAACTTCAATTAGAATTTAAGCGAGTGGAAAGCACAGACAGTGAGTTGGAGCTGGTTTAAGGATAAAGATCTGAAGGATACCCCTTAGTTAGAGGGGATTTTATAAGGTATTTCCTTGAGGAATTTTTCTTGTAAGATTTGAATGCTTGATCTTGCTGGAAAATTCTTAAAATTGTAATCTATGTTACCCCTCAGGGTCACCTTGTTTACAATTATGATCTCATGTTGGTTCTAGTTTTACGATATTGATAATTTTTCGTTAACATCGGTGCTTATCAAATAATCCCAGCAGCTATGCCGACAGCTTGACGTTATTCTTAATGGAATTCTCTCGAACGAACTAGACTCCCTTCCTGTCATTCCCTTAACTGTTGCACATCCGATGATTTTTGCTCTCTGCGAATTGTGTGTTGGGCAACTGGTGACCCATTTCCGTGGCTTGGCCAGGAAGGAGCCAGAGATAGAGCGAGAGTCGGAGACGGAGGCCACACCCGAAAATAAACATACCTTGAAAGCGAAACTCGGCATTGTTTGGGATCCACTTGGTATCGATTGACGCTGCGAAGGAGCTCCACCACTCCCAGCGTCAGCTCTGAACTCCAACCCCTCGTTCAAAAAAACAAAAAAAAACTAAAAGAGAGAGAACCATGGAGCGAGGTCCTGCACGCAACACGAAAAACTTTCTTTCACATTTTTTCGACGCCCGCTTTTACGATACGAAATTACGATTGTATAATAAAGCGGACGACAGCTGGAGAGCTGGAAGGAGGAGAAGGAGAAGGAGAAGGAGGAGGAGCAGGAGCAGCAAGCGTCGTCGACGACGATGGAGACATTGAAAGAGAGCACCACGGCGGCCGGATTCGAGTCCAAGTCCGGGTTCGGGCACGGGTCCGGGTCCGGGTCTGGGCCAAGTGGGCCGCCATTTTGTGTGCAGACTTGTGGCGCCAGTTTTATGTACTCGACGAGCAACACGCGTTCGCGGACAGGCAGGCGGGACAGGAGGACATCGGCCAGCGGACAGGCTGTGCAGGATGTGGGCTGTGCACAGTGCTGTCTCGGGGAAAATAGGGAAAAAGCTAACGAAAAAGCTAAATAAGAGGTTAAGATTCGACTGTAATAAGGATATTTAATTACTCATTTCATAAATACTCCTAATTGATTTACTTGGATTAAACTAATTAATTAACAAACAAATTCAATAAAAATAACGGGATAACAGCTGGTTTCTTATTATAAGTTTATGGATAATCCTTTGATGGTCCTCAGTTTCTCCACTCTAAAAACTAAAACTATAGTTACTAACTTAGGGTGGAACTAAGTTTAAGGGTGGTGTCTAGTGGTTCTAATCTGTCAGTTCGCCTAACTGCTGGTTAAAATTAACGATCAGTCTAACTGCAAGTTTTTTCCCACTATTATCTGCCATAAACCAACCGGTTTACTTTGCTTAAAACAAATTAATTTATAATTTAAACGCTAAGTTTAGCTACCAGTTTGCTTAACTTCTGGTTAAAACTAACCATTAGTAAATCTGGTTGCTTATATAAAGCTGGTTTCCCAAAGTTAATGCTTTTTAACCGTAGGTTAAATAATAAAAAAGGTAGTAAATGTCTTGTAAAGTGGTTTACTTTGTCTTAAGCATATAAAGTAGTTGACATTAAGTTAAAGTTCCTGTTAAATATAAAGCTAACATTAGGGTATGGGCAATCTAGTTAAAATACAAAGCGTTTTCCTGGACCATGTGTGCTTTAACCTAAAGTTAAATTAAAACAGGCACAAACTGATAGTTAACCCTTACTTTAAGTCAAAAGTTCCTGTTAAATATAAAGCAAACATTAAGATAAGCTAGAAAATAGCAAGGATGTTAGCTATAAAATATCAAATTTGCCTCCACTGAACGTGGGATGTCAAGTCCGGGTAACTAGTTCCCAGTGACTGGGATCCGAGGAGGACCTCGGACTAGGACATAAACTCATTTATTGTGTGGGCCGTGTGGCACCCAGTCCTGGCCCAATCATCCCTTTCCCCCCCTCGCCGTCTCTATGTAGCAGTAGTAGTCCCCAGTGGTCGCCAGGCGGGCGTGCGCTACGCAATTAATTCAAACACTCGAAGGACACAGGTCACACACACACACACACACCACTCGCTTGGCTTTTCCTCTATTTTCCTCTATTTCCCCGCCTTTCTCCCAATTTTCTCTCTCTTTTTTTTAATGAAGCCAGCTAGCAGGTGAGAGTTTTTTTGGGGTCGTTGCTGGGCCAGCATATTTGCGTATGTGATTTGGCCCGCCGGCAAGTGGTTAATGGCGTCAACAAACGATCCGCGTCGAGTCGAGTCTCCTTCAACTCCAGAGGCAACATTAACATTTTGAACCCCAGATACGTTGTTGTAGTTGTTGTTGTTGTTGTGTCATGTGTAGGTGCAATTGTGGCTGGAATATTCTGGGAATAAAATTGATTTCATTTTTAGTTTTGGGTATTTTTTTGAAATATTTTCTTAGAGGAAAAAGTAGAGTAGACTTTTTATAATTTATAGAGTTCTTATTAACCAAATCTCTCTGGTTTTTTATATAGTTTTCTTTCGTCAGGAGGTTAGAGGGTTAAGGGGAAGCTCAAGGGGCACTTGGTTCCAGCTCAGATGGAAGATCTTTTGATATTCCGCCGGCTGCTAAGCACACCGAAGCTCGGAGTAGTGCTGATAAGACTCTGGGTTGTCGTCCAGGGGCGTCTGCCAAGGGGTTAGACCTTGCCGGCTGGCCCCCTTTTGGGGGTTGCCTCTGCCCCTGGCCACTGGAATGTTCTCAATTGAAGTGAATCGTGAATCATATCCTCAACCTACAAGTGAACTCTGAGTGGAATGGAAACGGAATGGAGATTACAATATTTCATTCACACACAGCGTGTTGGTGTTGCTTTTGCTTCATTTTTTATTTGTTCTTCTTATTTTTGGCATACATTTATTTATACTTTTTATTTGTATTTAGTAAGTTAGTTGGAAGTTAGGAGGGAAGACAGGGACTAAGAAGAGGTTTTAATGGGTTTTTGTATGCGTTTTTCGTAACATTTTATTTGAAATAAGATAGAAATCAAAGTTTAGATCAAAATTATAATATTCCGAAAGTATAAGGTATATAGAACTTATTTAAAAATGAAGACTTATCTGCTCTTTGTCCTTGTTTTTGGTTCTTAAATGTAATTCCAATAAACCAACTTTTTATACAAGAATCCCTACCTACCTCTAGATCCCTTTGATCCCCATGTAAGAACCCCCTTTGTTATACTCCCAGATACTGCCCCCCCTCAGAGTATGTGTGTGTTAGTCACCTAGAGATAGAGTAGGCCCCACCCCCTTTGCGAATTGGCCAATTGGACAATCGGCAGATACGACTACGACTCGGTGCAGGGGCAGCTAGCTAGGTGGAAGGGAGGAGGCCGCTGCCTAGTGAAATCACTGACGCGAAAATAGCGACAATTACTTAATGCACTTAATAAATTCAAGCCGGCAACTATTGGCCATAAATTATAAGCGCCGCGAGCAGCCGATAAAGCCCTGGATCGGTCGATCGATCGATCGATCTATCTATCGCTCCTCTGTCCGCAGTTGTAATTGCTAATTATAACCGAGGGCCGCCGTCGCGAATCGCAGATCGGAGAGCTGGCTGGCCGCGGATTGGCCGGCCAGGGTTTGGGTTATCGCCCGCCAATCGCCGGACTGATTGATAGCAGGAGGATAGGAGTGAGGAGTGAGGATCGAGGAGTGAGGAGTGAGGAGTGAGGAGTGAGGAGTGAGGAGTGAGGAGTGAGGAGTGAGGAGTGAGGAGTGAGGAGTGAGGAGCGAGGAGCGAGGAGCTAGGAGCCCCAAGGGCTAACCGGCTGCCTCCCCGGACTCCCGATTAGATTGCGCATTAAGTCACCCTCTAAAACGGTGTGTCCCTCTGCTGGCATTTTCCGCCAAGAGATCTGTGTATTTCCATGGCATTTGTCACTTGAGGTATTTGGTATTTTCACTTCTTGATGGTAAATCAGTGGCAAGGCTAGATTAAGGCTCGATTTCTCGCTGCGTAGTTTATATATTTTTTCTCTGGCATTTAACTAACGTGGACTTTGTGGGGGGATGAGTTTTATTGTAAACTCGATGCGATCATAAAACCAGATAAAGATGTAATACCTGGCACTGTTTTTCAAGAAAGCAGCTTTGTTTTTGAGCTTTTAACACCCTCTGTTAAGGAGCTAATCTCTGGTTAATAAACTAAACTTTGTAATCCTTAAAAATACTAAAAATAAGAAAATGTTAACTAGGATTCGTCTTAAACAATTCAGTGTTTTGTTTTGCAGTACAGTTTGCGCTTTTAACACTATACAGTCCCTGTTAGCAAACTTCTGGTTAATAAACTAAACTCGATTAAATCATTAAAAAAATGAAAAATAAGTCAGTGGTCAGATTATATTAAAGAATCTCTGTTTATCTAAGCTTTACAAGAAATTTTATTTTTTAAGCAGCCTCTGTTAGTGAAATAATCTCTGGTTAAAAATTTAACCTGTACTTAATTATCAAAAATAACTGCCTCTGTTAAATATCAAACTTTTAGTTAAAAATGTTAACTAGAAATAATGCAAATTATAAATTTTATTAAGATTCTGTTCAAGTAACTCATTTTGTGGCGTTTTACAGAACATTTTGAGCTTAAACCTCCGGTTAGTAATCGGAAAGTTAAGAAAACTTCTCGATCAAAGACCATAGTCTTGCTTTGAAACCGAAAAGAAATGACAAACCTTAACCCCAAATATTTATTCGAAATCCCAAATATTCAACGGAGTTAAGCTGATTAGAGCCTTTTGGCCAAGTTTGCAGTGGTTTGTCTGTCCGCTTGTTTGCCAAGCGAGCAGCACATTGGAATTGCTAAAAAGACACACACACACACACACCGAGTCACAGTCACAATAATTTATATGCAAATCAAATATATATTTTGTGATTAAACCGTTTTGCTTTTTTCATTAACACCCTGGCACCACCTTAACCCCTGCTGTGCTGCCAACTTGTCAACCAACCAAAACCGAAACGTCGATTGTCTTTTCTTTTCCAATCGAAGCAAAAGATGTGCGTGAGTCACTGTTAATTACTAGTCACGACTCACGACGAGGACTACAACATTACGTATACGCAATGGTGGCCCTTTGGCTTAGGTAATTGAAGTGCCTTGGGGCGATCTGTACATGTTTTTGCCTTTGTAACAATTAATATTAATTTTATTAACACAAGTCGTGAACGAAAGACATAAAAAGAGGCTGTAAAATATAGTTATTAAAGCAAGTTTCTATGGTACTTTTATAAGTTATTGAACATGTCATTAGCATATATTACCGGAATACCAGAAATATTCTTTGTATATTATCTTTTTCAAGCTCATATCCATTGTTATTTTATTTAATATATAACTTTTTAGTGTTTCCTATTGTCTTGTTAAATCAGGTTAGAGGAAGAAAAAGAGTGGAAAAGAAAGTGTGTGTGTCTGGCTGATGATTTAGTATATATTTTTTCGGTTAAATGAATTCTGACCATATATAGTTTTGATCACAGATTGATTGACATGCCATTTTGGTATGCAAATTTTAGTTTTATTTTAGTTTTATTTTAATTTTTAGAGAAAGTATAAATGGTTTAATTTTTACATTAAAATATATAAAATTAAATCAAAATTTAATAAAATGATAGAAGGGTAATTATATTTGATCGATAACATGGATATAACATATAAAATCGATCATTTTCGATATCAATTATAAAATTATAACAAAAGTAAGGTAAAAATCGATTTAAAACCAAGTTTGTGTATAGAAGTATAAACAATTTAATAAATACATAAGAAATCGAAGCAAATTTGAGGTTTATTCAATAACAATAACATCGATATATTATCGATTTATATTCTTTTTTTAGGAATATCTATTAATCTCGACAAAATCCTTAGTAATTCCTATTTTTTTGTATAATTTTTTACAAACTTCTTAAAATGTAACTAAAAAATTATATAAATTTTTTATTAGCCTCACCAGACGAGTCGATTTAGCCAAGTCTGAGCTGAGTATTTGCGATCGTGACTAAAAAAAATGGCGCTGCTCGCATCGCTAGCTGACTGACTAACTGGCCAACTGACTATTTGGCCAGCTGACTTGGGCTTGGGCCTGGCCAAAAAGCCGCTCAGACGCAGCGGCGGGCAGCTCTGCTTTTGATTAAGCTCATTTGCATTTGAATGGCAGTGCTGGACGCTGGTTTTATGTTACTCCACAGGAACCCGGGATGGTGGCAGAGGCCACCAGGGGTTGCAGGGGAGCCCTGGCGAGGCTTTGAATTTCTAATAAGCCAAGTTATTTGCGCATGACTCATATAATATTCATGATACTCGGCTAGCAGCTCCGATCGTTTGAATCGTTGGGGATCGGCTCTGGGCCCTCCAGCTAGTTGGGTTAGTTGGGCAAATATTTATAGAAGCGCTCGCCAAGTCGAATTAAATTTACATTTGCGACTGTTTGTAGCTGCAAGCCCAGTCCAATACGCCTATTTTTAGACGATTGAGTCTCGGGTCTTGAGTCTTGAGTCTTGAGTGTTGAGTGTTGAGTATTGAGTCCCCAGCCAATCAGTCTGCAGTTCAGCGATGAGTCGCCCCAAAGACCGAGCACGAATCCATAACCGAACCCCCGAACCTCAACCCGAACGAACGGTTGACTAATTATATATCTCTGGCACATTTGTCATATCGGCCTTGAAGGTCGTCGCTGCAAAATTTGCTCCTAATTCCCCAATGACAGCGGGTTGAAAGGTGAATCTTGTTCTAGTTCTAAAAATAAGCAACAAATATATATACATCAAGTATTTCTTTATATATTTTTCCTTAACTTTTACTTATAGCAAATAATAAAATCTAATAATTTGGGAAGTATTTCCCAAAAATGTCTAGTAAATTATAATTCCTTATAAAAAGATCTAATTTTCTTACCTTTGCATATTAAAAGCAATCTTTATTTTCCTCTCAGAATCTAGACTATTTTTAGTTTATTGAATTTGTAATAATTTTATTTATTCTTTTATTTATTATTCATAAAATCCCACAACCTGAGTCTTTATTTGATGACTAGTTCTACTCACAACACTAAAAGCAATTGTTTATACAGATGTAACCGGCAAATGATCTGGAAATGTAGCTTACAAGAAACATAACTAATATTTATTTATAACAACTGATCAGGCAACTAATAAAAACGGGGTCTGTTAAGGGAAAATAAGGTAAAAATTCATGGAAATATGGTGTAAAATTGTTCTGAGGTTTTGTTATTCTTTTACTCGGAATTTAGCATATTGGATTTTCGAATTTCCAACGCAACTCACTCGCTGAATTTTCCATTTTCCCTTCGTCGCATTGGCTCTCTTCTAATCAAGAATTTTTCGCAGCCCAAAAAGCAAAACGCAATCATTTCCAATTATTCGCAATTACTCGCTTTCCATCTCGCTCCGCCAGCTCCCTGCATCCCAGCTCCGCTCTTATTTGAATTTTTGTTTTTATTTTTATGCTGGCTCCAGCGAGTCGCGCATTGTGGATGAATTAGTCAGGAAATTAATTAATCAAAACTAACGCAAAAAGCAACAATTCGAGAACAACAAAGCGGGCAAAATAGCGAAGCGAAAGAAGCCACACGGCGAAAAATATAAATTAGATGCCGAAAGCAACAAGTTTTGACTTAGCTTTTTAAAAATATATAAATTTAAAAATATATTTTATATATAAAATTACAATTACAAAATGTTTTTTTATATACCTTAAAAATATTAATATTAATTTTTAAAATTCTGAAATTAAAAAATATATAGTATATACTTTAAAAATATTAGAAGAAATTTAAAATTGTCTTAATTTACGGTAGAAATTATTACACATTCATAATTTAAATTAATTTTTACATAAGCTTTTAAGAGCCAGACAAAATGTGCTAACAAATAATCTTCAGGTGCGTCCACCAGCACACATGCTTTGTTGTTTAAACTCGGGATCTAACAGAACCGAGAGAAAGATGCGCATCGCTGACATAAATCCAACCTAGTATCAATATTTATACAAATGTATTTATATGCCTATCAATATTTAAAAAATAATTATAATCAATAGTCTTAAAATTAATATTTCATACATAAATATTTATGACTACCTAAGTGATAAAAATATGTATTAAAACTTATTTCAAAAAGGTGAGTATCAACAACCCTGCATAAATCCATATAACTTTTAATATTAGTATATAAATATCTTTTAAAATATATTAAATTCTTTTCAGTGCACTTTTCGTAGCCCAAAACAGAAACAGAATGTTAAAAACAGCGTCGCTCTACAATTTGTTGCCTGTCATTTTTTTTTTTGCTTATTTTGTGTATGGCGCTACCCCAGGCTTTTTGCTTTTTTGCTATTCGCCCTACCTCCCCCTCCCCCCTTTTTTTGTTATTGTTTAATTTGTGTCGCCGCTATTGTTTATTGTTTATAGTGGTTGCTTTGTTGCTGTTGTGGCCCCGCCAGTAAGTAGTGTCCCCCCTGCGCAGTAGGGCATCCGACAGTCTGCTAGAGACCTGTTTGCCGGCGAGCAACCTTGGCGGGCGCTTAAAATGTTTTGATTATTATATTATTATTATTATTGTTTGCGTTCGGTTTTCTGTTTTCGTCCAAATAACACTTTTTTTTTGGTGGGAAGTCGCCGGGAGAACTAACTGGGTGGAGTGTCGGAGAGATAATTGCAAAGCCATAACAGGGACTTGAATTGATTGAGTTACCAATCAACAGTTGTGTTTTTTTTTTGCTATTGCGTCTTAAGGCATATGGAGTTTAATCCTGCTATAAAGTAGAGAAAGTGGTTAGGGGGATTTGGACATTCGGAAACTTTTGTTTCTTATAAGAAATATTAAAACAAATATTTTTTAGCCTTAAGAAAATATATTCACATGATTTTAAAATATTTAGAACAAAAAAACCCTGTTTTTTTCAGCTTAAAAAACATATTTAAAGATTTTTAAAACATTTTGTGTGCTTTACAAAACAATTCAACACCTTTTTATATTGTGCTCCTTACATCTCGTTTTATGCCATTACAAAACACGTTTTAGAACACTTTTTAAACAATTTGAGAAGACTTTAGAACACTTTTTAGAACATCTTTTAGAAAACTTTAGAACATTTTCTAGAACACTTTTGAGAAGACTTTTTAGAATACTTGTAAGAACACTTTTTAACACGTTTTAGAGCACTTTAAGCACCTAAAATCATACCTTCTACGTCTTACTGTACATTTTGTGAGCCTTACAGGACATTTTATGTCCTTAAAGACAATATTTGCTCTTAAGCACTCCACAGCGCGCTTTATCCACCTTAAAGCACTCTTAAAGCGCCTTATATCAAATTTTTATGAATCTTAGAGCTCTTTGATTATATAAACGACCTTCATTTATGTATTATAACTTAACATTAAGAAATTCAAATTCCATTTCTATCAACTTTGACTGACAGTTAATTAACTGGAGCCTTAAATTGATCTGGCTTGGGTGCTGGCTTATCTCCAAGAAGCGTATGGAAAAGCTTCTTAGTTACTTTTATTACTTCAACTCGATGCCAAGGCACTGCACTTCCAAGGACCTGCATGACTCCTGTGGTAATCGGGCTCATTTAAATGCATTGAACTTGTCACATTATGCCGCCACAGTAACGGCATCTGCAAGTCGAATCCCAACCACAATGAATCCCATCCCAACCATCGGCCGGCTGTTCCGTCCTGACTCATACATATGGACATATGGCAGCAGTGGGCCGCAAATTGTAGAACAAACAACATTTCATGCAATTTGTACGCGCCAAAGGAGAAGGTAAAGTCGGTGCACAGCTGCGGTAAACATTTTAGCACCGACAGGTATATAATAATTAATAGAAATTGCTAGAAATTCAGGTGCTTTCCCGCCTCTTAGCTGATACACAAACCAAAGGGGAATTTATAGTCTGTGCTTCAACCAAGGATCAAATTTCTACATTTCCCCCTATTAAGATCAATTAACAATTTTAAATAAATTCAAAATTTAAGCTAATAATGCGACAATAAATATGGTTAAAAACTAGTACTTGCCTTCGGGCCATTTTGTTGCTGGCTGCTGCTGTTGCCTAGACTTTTGGCCAATTTATTGTTGCATTTGGCAAATTTGGGCGGTGAAATTTCGTGCTCGCTTTGATCTTGACGCGTTTTTGACACTCGCCAAGCACATTTCGTCGATTTTGCTGCTGGCTCTTCTCCGCAATACGAAGGCGGTTGGGGTGCACAGCGGACAGCCGGCGGCATGTGCCGCACATTTTTCATTATATTTTCCATCTCATATACGCGCGTTTTATTTTCTCACAAAAGAAAATATACCGCCGCATTTCGGGGCATTACTCAGCTGCTGCTGCAAGTGGCAAGTGGAAATTGGCGATCGTCAAATGTAAGAGTGATTTTTGGTTTTTTGTTGTTACATTTTATTTTCGTTTTTGTTTTTTTTGTTGTTCAGAACGTATATTTATAGCAACGCTCGGATCGCGCGATTCTATATGCAAAGCATATTCGTAATTTGTAAGCGGCATAGAGGTCAGGCAGGCCCCATCTCCCCCCCTGATAGTCATTTGTCTTTGTTAAATAGGGGAAATTTAGGGGATGGTCACAGCCAGTTTGGTTCACGACTTGGCTGCCTAATTATGTTGCTATTTAAAATTAGCAATTATTAGACATTACGTGTAGAGACTATTAAAGAATAAATATTTAAAATTAACAAGTGCAATTGCAATTTTTTAGAGTTCTTAGCAATTTAGTATACTTTTAGGCAGCTAGTTGTAAGTAAACTATAACAAAAAAGTGGTTAAAATTGAGCTTGTGATAAGAAATTGAGAATTTTTACTCTATAATGGAAGAAAAAAATTAATAAGAAGAAGATTGAAGACCATGAAGATAATGATTATGAAGATTAACCAGACATATTCTGAATTTTAAATTAGAACTTTTTTATATTTATATATTTTTTTAGATTGTTAACGCTCAACATTTCCGTTTTGTTTGGTGTCTTGACTAACTGTAAATAGTCTGGCTTGCAAATTTCCCATTATAAAGCGGCTTGAGCCACTAGTAATATCCCCTGTGGTTCAAGTCCAGCTAAATATGGTTTGCAAACTCAATAACCCAAGAAAAATTAATAATAATTTATTATTTTTATACCAAAATACTTTTATTAAAAACAAATAAAAAACAGTAGTATATTAATAATCTATTATTTTATTTTTATTATTAAAAAAATTTCTTTTATTATGTTCCCTCAACCCAACACTGGCCACTCCAACCTGTCCTTCCCAGCGGATAGACAGGCACGCAACGAAAGCGGGCCAATTAAGCGGGACGGGAGCGTGAAGTGGGCGGTGGCAAGGGGGTGGCCGGGTTGGGCGTTGTTGCTGCTGTCAACTGGCAGCTGGCCAAGGCGCACGCACAGCGGCGGCGTCTCTCGTTCGTCGCTCCGCTGGAGAGGGGCATCAGGTGGCGTAGCAGCAGCAGCAGCAGCGCAGCACTCTACGTAGTGCGTCAGAGGCGTCGTCGATGGCGCGGAAGTAGCAACGGAACGCCTCATCGGTCCCTCTGTCCCGACCCCATCCCCAGCCCCAGTTCCCCAGCGGGACCTTGACAGCGCCCGTTTTGATTTATGCGGCATTTTGCAAAAGTCAACAAATGAAAATGACACAGAAATAATGCCAAGAGCGAGCTATAGCACTCCTCCTACTCCTCCTCCTTCCTCTCTTCACTTCGATTTCGTTTGGGGCCCAAGGTCGAACGACGCGACGGCACAAATAGATGCTCCTCCGCGTCCGCCTTTGAGTTATGGTGCCTTTGGTGGTTCCGTTCCCCATCCGGTGATGCGTCGGGAATTAAAACCTTACGGGGGGCTTAGGGTTATGTCCGCCGATTTATATTATTTGATTGATCTCTATATTAAAAGAATTTTAGGATATAAAATCTATTTATGGCGTTAAATAATACAATTCGACTGCTAAAATTCCAAGCTCTTCTTATTAATTTAACTAGGAATTACTTTTTTGTATTTTAAATGAATTTCAGACTTACTTAAAAAAAGAAACAAAAAGCGGTCACATTTTGGTTAAAAAATCGCTAGCACCCTTAATAGTTTTTTGATCATAACTTGGCTTAAACTCAACCGATTTCACTGTGGTTTGGCATTTGGTCTGCATTCAAAACGCATTATTTTATTTTTGGCAATTTTTTTGTAAATTTTGTCGATGTAACCCCTTGTTGTATTTTGAAAAAATGGGTAAAATTTTTTACTCAAGGCCTTTAATGGTTTTTTGATCAAAACTAGAATACCGCCAAAATCCCCCTAAAGCCACCCTAAAAACCCCTTAGAAACCCCCTAAAACCGCCCAAAACCCCCCTGGACGCCCCTGGAGCCGAATAGAGCTCCCAGAACGTCTAGGATACCCCCCAAAACCCCCCTGGACGCCCCTGGAGCCCAATAGAGCCCCTAGAACGTCCAGAATACCCCCAAAACCCCCCTAAAGCCACCCTAAAAACCCCTTAGAAACCCCCAAAAACCGCCCAAAACCCCCCTGGACGCCCCTGGAGCCCAATAGAGCCCCTAGAACGTCCAGACTACCCCCAAAACCCCCCTAAA